>CATIWJ010180110.1:0-11474 GCA_949640765.1 Croton laevigatus
TATCATCTCTTGACTTCTTCTTCAACCTAAAACAAAACCCCAAATTTTTCCCCAACTTTCATATCTAGGGTTTATAGAAAGATGAAGAAGCTTATTGATTGATCACTAATACCTATTTAATCTAACCTAGGAATAGAAAAACTAAGCTAAGAATTGATGAATTCAAGATGGAAGTAAGGATTTACCTTGGATTTAGTTCTTCTTCTTCTTGTCTATGGCTGTCAAATTCCTTAAGAGAGAAAGGGAGAGTTTTTGTTCTTTCAAGTGGAGAAGAAATGACTTATTTATGTTGCACATGTCTTTTTATTTCCTATTTTTATTTTCCTTGATTTTTGATTGGCTAGGATTGGTGATTCACCACTTTGGTTGGGTGGAAATCAACCAACACAACCATTATCCATTCTTTTACCAAAGTGATGCATAAAATGGTGCCACTTGTCCATTAACCACCTCCATTTGGAAAATGACCAAATTACCCTTAATGAAAAACCCGGTATAATTTTCAAACCGCGCGTTTTTTGAAAATTCTGTTACGCTTCGTTGCGACCAGTTAAATCCCGATATTTCATATTTATGGTCAATTTTAGGCAGTATCAAGACCCTACGCAATTTTTTACAAAATTACGCTTAGGTCCCTACTGCCTCTTCTGGAGCCCATTGAGCCCCGTTGAGCCTCTTTGGCCTACTTTTTTCTCCGGACGCGCTGGTTATCTTTCCGAAACCTTTATTTATCATACATTTTCCATTATTTACAGTATTTACAGTTGCTTCACAGAGCTTCGTAGACTGTCGCCTAACCTCGGTGCCCTGTTGGGTCCCGTGTCGTGCGTGCACTTAGTGCTTACTTAGAATACCTGGAAAAGAGGACGTTACAACATAACTTTTTACTCACTTAATCAAATCAAGTCATTCAAAAGGCATTTTAAACACAACATCCATGGCTATAATTATGCAAGATAAAAATCATATTTTTTTTTCAAGATCAAGCCATCCATATAACCATATTTTAAGACTAGTACGTACTCTATGAGATGGTTTTATTTTACGGATCATAGAATATGACATAACAATTAGAGATACATAATATATGTTGGTGAACAGTGTATTAGATTGATCCACTTGATGAGAATACTACATGTGTGTTTGGTCATAAGTATCTCTCAAGAAATGCTTATACTTGAATCCCTAGACCTGAAATTACTATGGATTCTTAGATGATTTCTCACATGCTTTGAAAGTATGCCTAATGTACTCGTAAAAGGGTGACAAGTACAGGAATTATGCTTAGAAACATGAGTAAAGTGAAGGGATTGTCGCTTTCTCTATAAGAGAGAAGATGTCATCTGCCAAATAATTAATGAGACTCAGTAGTGTATGACCATACCTAAATGGGATGATAAGTGTTATCATCTATCTATTTCAGTCATTATCACTGAAGAATCAATAAAATGAATTAGCAATAATAAGGGTGACCAAGGACATGTTTTATGTTAATCATTGATGTCGGTAAAGGCAATGGGTTGTATAAGATCGCTACAGTCTTTTTCATTTTGTAAGAATGACACTCGTTTCAATTTGGATAGTTATAATGTCTTGCTATAAACCAATTATAATTGATAGACTTAAATGATCTTTGGGTTCACACCAGCATTGAACGGTCCTTTTGTATCGCACATATAAAAAAATTCATGTTAGGCTTGGAAGATTATTAAATTAGGCCCAATTGATTGATTAATTAAATTATTTAATCAATTAAATCAAACCCTATTTAGAATAGTAATTGGGTCGGTCTGCTATTGGGTTTTGAACCTAATTTTTGGTTTGATTTGGAAGGTTAGAACCAAATAGAGATTTTGTTTTCTGTTGGCTTGGTTTTTTGAATTAGATTGGATAAGTCAGGAGAGTTTTTGTTTTCTATTTTAGAAATACAAAAACCAAAAACACTTGGGATTATCCCTATATAAATCTTTCATTTTGAATAAAATGAAAATAGGTTTTTTTTTTTTTGTTCCTAAGCAAAAGGAAAAATGAAAACAACAAAGGCCTCCCATTCTTTACTTCTTCTTTGAACATAACTGCTCCAAAAAAGTTCCATAGCTTCCGTTTCTAGTGCTCTAGGGAGGCTTGTAGCAATCCGTCAGAGGCTTGCAGCAGTCTGTGGGAGGCTTGCAATAATCCATGGGATGCTCCCAGTAATATAGGTGAAAGCACCCTTTAAAGGTATATCCCTAAACCTCACTTGATTTGATTGGGTTAATAGAACTTGTTCTAGGGTTGATTTCCCTTATATTTTATTGCTTCTGTTGCCTTAATTTTGTGTTTGACCCTTTTTTTGGCATAAGGGAAACCCAACAGCACATGCCTCAACTTTTCCCCATTACTAAATAGGCCCAACAAATTTCATTAGACTTAAGTACTTATCCCGACTACCTTTGAATTTTATAACACATGCTCGCAACATATCCTCTATGATTTGAATCATGCTCTTTGACTATTGTGGAATGCTATGCTGAAGTGTAATCCAATTTCGAGTGCCGTTTGCAATTTTTCTCAAAATTTT
Organism: Croton laevigatus; assembly: GCA_949640765.1. Classification (NCBI taxonomy): domain Eukaryota; kingdom Viridiplantae; phylum Streptophyta; class Magnoliopsida; order Malpighiales; family Euphorbiaceae; genus Croton; species Croton laevigatus. Next base: position 2,561 of record CATIWJ010180110.1, read on the forward strand.
GACGTGAATCGTGGGTCTCTATATGAGATGATAGATGTCGAAACCCCATGAAGTCGTACAATCTCTTTTATATACAACTCCGCTAGTTTACCCAATGAGTAGTCCATGATCTACTATTACCCAGACTGTATCGTGCTTGTCTCTTGTTAGCCCAGACCCATTGAGAGCCCGACCTAGCCTAACAAGGCAATGCAGAGATGGAGTCCTAATATCTTTAGAATTCGAATTAAAAAGTGAATCTGAATAGGAAGTAGATTTGTTATAACCTAAGGCAAAAGCAAAGGCTGATGCCTATATAAACACTTGTAACCCGGTGATAGGATCATTTTGATTGAATAATGGAGGGTGGAAACCTTAATTCTTTTCGTGTTACCAGTTCCGTTTAATTAATTGGTTCAAACCAATTTTAGCTATTCTTTCACATTCAAACGAAAAAGAAAGGAAAAAATAATCTTGAGGGAGAAAACACATAGCATGTGAATCGAAACCTCCAGAAGCCGGCCCTTTTAGATTGTGGTTGTGGCTAAATGCATCATACAGTGGTATTTTACCTTTTTAGGAATGTTATGTTCGTTTTGGTTTGCAGTCGAAAATAACTAATCGATTTCTTATATTTTTATTCTCTACGCAACATTTAAAAAAGTTTGAAACAAAATTAATTTCTTAAAAAAAAAATTATTTTAATTTCTTCAGCCACTCACTCCAAGTATGGTGTATTCTATAAGCGCTTCTTTTTTTTTTCAACATTTTTTTTTAAAAAAACATGTATTCTATTAGTGCTGAGTCTTATAAGATATGGCAATTGAATGAATTGTTTATTCACAAGTTTGTTACCAGAAGTTTCTATTCCAACTTTTAAGATTTTTGGTAACTTTTTAGAAAAAATTAACCTTTCTTTCTTCTAGAAAATAATTTCAGGTGAATAAATAAACAACTAATTAAGGGAGCCGTGTGGTGTAATGAAACGGCAAGCAGCATGGAGACCGTTCGAAGCTCCACGCCAGCACAAATTCGAATGGCTCCTTCGGTGCATGCGTAATACCTCTATAAAAAAAAAAATAAACAACTAATTTTGAATAAAGAAATAATGTAAATTATCACTAAATTTTATTTTTTAAAAAGTATAAGGGAGGAGATTCGAACTGTGATTCAAAGGCCAAGTAATCAGTGACTACACTAGACAATACCTTGGTGCATAAGTAGGGATGACAGCATGTCGGGTACTTGCATAATTTCTCATTTACACAACTATAACAATTTATATAATAAAAATTCTATAACCGTGAAAATTTCTATTTTGAAATATATGGTTTTGTTCACTAATTTTAAAAATAATCTCTTTTTTCTATATATTTTATTATAGTAGAATAATCCGTCAATTCTTTACTAATTATGTAATCAATCTTACTAAACATATGAATTATTGTTTATCCTTAAAGTATTTGTAATTAAAATATTCAAGATTCTTTAAAAAGTTTAAGCTCAGAGGAGATTTATGTCTAATTTTTGAACTTGCAATTTGTTTACTTAAACCTTTCAAATTTTTCCAGAATAATATTGTGCTGTAAATTTCAGCTTAAGTAATTTGTGTTTTTTGTGTACATATGTTGTACAAGATGAAGTTTCTGTAGAGAGGTTTGAGAGGTTAAAGATGAATTGCTTTCTAATTATATAAATTATTATGAAATAATTTATCTAGCCATGAGTTTTAATTTAGTTTTTATTAAATATATATATTTTACAAAAAATACATCTACTCTACTTTCTATCAAAAGGGAAGGGGGAAAGCAAATCGAACCCAAGCACGGAGGCTTGGTAAGGAGAGCACCTTTCACTGGACTACTTCCTTGTCCGTATGGAATTCGAACCAACGACCTCAGGATTGTTAGGCAACATGTTCAACCACTAGGCTAGATGGTTGTTCCCTATTAAAAATCTACATGCTTTCAAAATCTTTAAATTAGGCTATTAAAATTTTTAATCAAAGTGTAATTAGTTAATTAATGTAAAGTTGGGAGTGTTTATGCAAGAAAGATGATTTCATTCTAGAATTAGAAAAATAAGGAGATTCGGGATGAAAAGCATGATTATATAATTTTAATAAATTAATGAATATTTTGATTTGATTTTTAGCCATGACTATAATTTTAGTGCTCTTGTAAATAATTCTCCAAGAAACACTGAAAGTTAATGCTTACTAGAAATCCAAATTGTTCAACTCAAAGTATTTCCACTTCCAGTTTTTAAAAATCTAGAGGATTCGTTTCTTGACTAATTTTAAATCAAATTAATGAACAATAATACCTCATAATCAAAATCTAGAAGCAACAAACCACACTTATGGTAGAGCTGCAGGGGCTTTTCAAGATTTTGGTCCCCGCTTAGGTATGGAAAAATGTTGAATCATCTAGCTAGTTGTTACACCCATCGAAATGCCTACAAACTAGCAAATCTGGATCAATCTTGTTTGTTGAAATAGGTGAACAATAATTCATCATCATCAAAATCTAGAAATAATAAACCAATTACATGTGGTAGAGCAATAGGGTACTTCCTCCCTTAACCAAGGTCGGGAGATCACTTGTTTGGATATGAAAAAAAAATTAAATTTTCTGACTTTCACGGTGCCTTCAAGTCAACGAATCCGGATTAGTATTGATTATTAATAAATTGGAAAAATGACTTGCTTAGGACACCGGATATAGCAAAATAAAATCTAGAAATAACAGATATTCAACCTTAATCAATATCCATCCATCAAAAGAAAATTCTTTTACCAAAATGAGATGTTCTTGTGGTCCCAATTGTATTTAAATGCTGCTTTCATATTTTCTTTTAAACTCATATGATTGGTGGTATTGTTTCATTATTTATGGAAAATAAAATCTTAAATAACAGACCCTCTTTTGCTTTTTGGTTTTTGAAATTATTTGTTCTTGAGTGAGAAAATAAAATTTCCCAGTTTTTTTTTTCCTTTTTGTGATTGGTAGATGATGTGCCCTATATTAAATACCAATTTACTTTTTTATCATATATAATGGGGTATAGTGCATTATATGATTTCTCCATATTTTTTGCAATATTATATTTGTTTATTCCCAATTTTTTTGGTATTAGACTCTTTTATCCTCTTATTTTATAAAATTAAACTTTTTTATCCTTCTGTCAAAAGTTTCATCTAATATTTTTTATAATCTTTAAAGTATTCTTTCGAGAAAAATACATTATTATCCCTATATTTTACAATACTATACTATTTTATCTCTTATTTTTAGATATTAAACTCTTTTATCTTTATATTTTATAACTTTTATCCTTCAATCAAAATTTTATCATAAAATAATAATTTTTTTTATAAAATTAAACATAAAATAATAATTTTTTTTATATAATTAGTCACAAAATAATAACTTTTTCATCCTTTATAAAATATAAGAGGTAATAATAAATTTGTTTTAGAATAATAATAATTAAAATTTCATTATCACTCTTATTTTCAGAAAGTGATATTTTTTTAATAATTTTTTTTTCCTGATTGGTAGATGATGCGCCCTATATTAAATACCAATTTACATTTTTAATCATTAATGGGTATAGTGCATTATAGTATGATCTAATTGAAGAAAAAGTGTCACATTTACCCTTTATCCTAAAATACAATTATTTTAAGAAACATGAACATGGACACTAATTCTAAAATAGGAACAGAGACACTAATTCTAATACCAAAGTAATATATTCCTTTCTTTTTTTTTTTTTTTTTTGTCAAATAGTACCAAAGTATTAGCTCATATAAATTTCAATATTTGTGTTTTTTTTGTTTTTTCACTAGAAAAGATTGTAAAAACTATAGGGTATACATCATTTATAAACCAAGTCAATAATTAACACATATAAAAAATATTATTATTTCCTTTTTATCAAATGAAAATACATTTAAAATCTGCATTTATGTTATGCCTTTTTCTATACCACCTTTACGTAGAACATTTGGTATATGTAATGTATTTATTGGTCCCGAGACTAATATTTGTCACCACCTTCCTTCTATACAAACACCAACCCACTTACTATTCCACTCAAAGTGGTTTCGGAACTGTCAGTAACCTTTTCTTCAGAATCTTTTTTACTCGTCTTCTTCTTTTGAATATTAGAACTTTTAGGGGCCGCCTTCCTTTTTCGCGCAGACGAGGAAGATGCAATACCCTTTCCCTTAGATTTCATGGTTGCACTTCCCTTTTCAGTTCCTCTTGCAGCTTGCTTCAACATGGTGCGTCTCGGTCTTTCTGTCTCCGGTGAGCTGCCATGTGAGGTTATTGTGAAAATTTTTTCTATTTCACTCTCGATTTCCACTGATTTGGATTTTTTTTTTTTCTGCCCTATATTTTCTTTTGGTCACCATTTATGAAGATAATTTCAGAGTTGGCGTTTAGGTTTACTGTGTGGGTGATTTTGGTGGTTTTTTAGCTATTTTCAAGGAGGGATTACTATTCAAACACTAGGGTAGAGGATTTATAGTTGAGTTTTAAATGGTATGGTTTTTTCCAATTTTATGCAAGAAACATTTGGAGGGATAATAAATTTTCATTTTCCACCTTTTCAGCAGAATAAATTATTCATAGAAAAAAAAATCCCTCTTTAATGTCAGTTATTTTTCCGCTCAATATAATTTTTGGGTGCATATTAGACATTATTCACCATTTTATACGAAATATATTGGAGATATTGGCTGCATTTCTCACAAAATGCACTCATTTTATGCACATCTGACAACCAGCCCAACTTCTTTCTTTATTCAAGCATTTTCTCTATCTTCTTGTCTCCAATGTGAACGCCTGCAAATGTCAGGTTTTTCACTCTTTCTTTGTCCATTTTCTTTGGCTTTACATGTCATAAAGGCTATTAAATAATTTTTTTTCTCCCCCTCCACTAAAAGATAAAGGGCAAAATCGTCATAAATCTACCTAAAATATCAAAAGTCTCAACTATTTTGGAACAACAAAAAGCCCTAAAATCTCACCATTTATAGAACGGAGGTAGTGTATATATATATAGTCAAATAGCACCAGAGTATTAACTCATATAAATTTTCAATATTTGTGTATTTTTTATTTTTTTCACTAGAAATGATTGTTAAAACTATAAACCATGTCAATAATTAACACATATAAAAAATATTATTATTTCCTTTTTATCAAATGAAAATACATTTAAAATCTGCATTTATGTTGTGCCTTTTTCTATACTATCTTTACGTAGAACATTTGGTATATGTAATGTATTTATTGGTCCCGAAACTAATATTTGTCACCACCTTCCTTCTATATAAACACCAACCCACTTACTATTACACTCAAAGTGGTTGCAACACAAACAATACAAGAGTAAGTGTGATAGAGAGATCTGCATTTTCCATTGCATGGAGATCATTACTTCTACTATAATATACATCTCCCTCTTTCTCTCCTCTCTTTATCTCTTGATTAAGAAATCAAAATCAAGATCAACGGCTAATAAGCTTCCTCCTGGTTCATTGGGTTGGCCTTGTGTTGGTGAAACTCTACAACTTTACTCCCAACACCCAAATGTCTTCTTTGCTACAAAGCAACTAAGGTTCATTATTCTAAGCAATAACTAATTTTGAAGTTTTTTTTTTTATAATCAGCAAATGACCTCTGGTCAATGAGATGTATTACTCTAATCATTTGCACTAGAGGTCCTTTGCAACTCTTTCTCAAGAGTGATATTATTTTTAGACATATATGCTAAAAGTTAGTGTTAATTGATTTGCAGATATGGAGAAATATTCAAAACTCACATACTTGGTTGCCCTTGTGTTATGTTGGCTAGTCCTGAGGCTGCAAAATATGTACTTGTCACTCATGCTCACTTGTTTAAGCCAACATACCCCAAAAGCAAAGAAAAGCTAATTGGTCAATCTGCTCTCTTTTTTCATCAAGGTGATTACCATAGTCGCCTAAGGAAGATTGTTCAGGCTTCTTTATCCCCTGAGACTATCCGAAAACTCATTCCGGATATCGAATCCATTGCCAATTCTACCTTACAGTCATGGGCTAATGGCCATATCATTAACACCTTTCATGAGATGAAGAAGGTTTGTCACTTCCATATATACATATTTCCTTTCTATTTTATTTTATTTTTTTTATTCAATGGCTTAATCACGTGGGGCAAAACCACTAATTAAGCTCAAAAAAATTCTCTCTACCGGATTTTAACGTAACTGCATTTTCAAAACTTCAACTCAAGTCTTTCAATTATACTAAAACAACTAGTTATATAAATATTTTTCCCAATCATGAAAAAGGCTTTATTTGCCTTAAAAGGAAAAAAAAAGGTAACACAAATTTAGTTACCAAAAAGTTAATCCCAATCATGAAATGTTAGGCATCAATTTTTCTTTTTTTTTTAAAGGTAATTTTGGACAGCTCAACTATTAACTAACTTAATTGCAGTTTGTAAAGATGACACTTGTGAATTCCCATTTAGGCTTATCTAGATATGAATGAGATGGGGCTGTAATTTTGCTGTCCCACTTTTGCTTTTCTTTCTTCGTAATTTTTTGACTTTTGTCATAATCTAATTAGTGGATTTGGATTCTCTGCAGTTTTCGTTCCAAGTAGGGATTCTTGCAATCTTTGGTGTCCTAAACGACCACCACAAAGAGAAGCTAAATGAGAATTATCATATAATGGATAAAGGCTATAACTCCTTTCCAACAAACATTCCTGGAACTGCTTATCAAAAAGCACTTTTGGTAATTATTCACTTCAATTCATATTAAGGATATATAGTTTGGGTGTAATTATGTAATTTGAAGAAGTGGAATTTTACATAAATAGTCCTCCATGTTAATAAAAAGTTAACATTGACGACTAATTTATACAAAATTCCACTTTTGCAAATTATAGAATCACCCCCTAAACTATATATTCTAACAATTAAGGCCCTTAATTGCTATATATATCAAAGTTCTTCCCTTTTTTTAAAAAAAATCTATAAATAACATGAGATATATATATGAATTTGTTAGGCAAGAAAAAGATTGAGACGAATTCTCGGCGAAATCATATGCGAAAGGAAAGAGAAAAAATTGTTAGAGAAGGATCTATTGGATCGGTTTCTTAATTATAAGGATGAAAATGGAGAAATATTAAGCGAAGATGAAATTTCTGATAATACAATAGGAGTACTATTTGCAGCTCATGACACTACTGCCTCTGCTTTAACTTGGATTCTTAAATTCCTCCATCATCATCCCAAACTCTTAGAAGTTGTTAAGGTCATTAATTAAATTTTTTTTTCTTTATATCTTTTCATTTTTTTAAAAATAAAAGAAAAGAATTGTTAATTATTATTATTATTGTTATGTTAATTATTACAGGCTGAGCAAATGGAAATATATGAAGTGAATAAAAGAGGAAAGGAGTCCTTGACATGGGCACAGACAAGAAATATGCCACTAACTTATAGGGTAAGGTTGACTTATAAGTTTTTGCATGTTATAACAAAATTTACTCTTCACTAAAATTGTTTTATTTATATATTATGAATAATTAATAGATGGTTCTAGCTAAAAAATTATTACATGATTTTGAATTAAAAATACTGTTTGTATTTGAATTTGCAGGTAATATTAGAGAGTTTAAGAATGGCAAGCATTATATCTTTTGTCTTCAGGGAAGCAATAATGGATGTTGAATACAAGGGTAAGGACCATATACATATCTAGAACATCCTGTCTTTAATTGTGTGTTTTTATTTGGTTATTGTTGGCATTTTATAAATGTGCAATTTTTGTACAGGTTACTTGATACCAAAAGGGTGGAAGGTGATGCCATTGTTCAGGAACATTCATCACAATCCTGACTTCTTTCCTGATCCTCAAATTTTTAACCCATCGAGGTTTGAGGTACTCATCACAATATCTAAATATATAGGCACATCACAACTTCTTACCTACACTCAATCATCAATAGACTAAACCAATATCAATTTAGTAGTTCCTTAATAAATAAAAAAAATCGTATTTTAATATTTTCCACTGAAAACGAAATAAAAGAATACGAACACTAATTTATGATTGATTTAATGTAGGCGTGGTCCCGTATATTAAAAAGCCGGTGCTTGACTTCTGAATTATATTCTTATATATTCTGAATCATATTTATTAAGTTTGACATTTAGATCCTAAATTGTGTGGAGAAATTAGAATTTAGAACTTAGATAATGCAACTATACAGAATAGAATTTTCCCTTTCAATAATTAATACAATCCAACTCTCTCTTTCTTTCTAAAAATAATACAAGTGTATGTAAGGCATATGATGCTGAGAGGGGGCAAAAAAGGAATTAAATAAAGGGGTATGTTTTGGTGTGGATGCAGGTACCTTTAAAACCCAATACCTTCATACCATTTGGCAATGGAGTGCATGCTTGTCCTGGTAATGAACTTGCCAAGTTGGAGATTCTAATCTTCATCCATCATCTAGTAACTAAATTCAGGTACTTAGTGGAATTTTTTATGTAATGATAGATATATGATTTTTGAGGCTAAATGGGTTATTGAAAAGGTGATTTCTCTTTTATGTTGGCAGTTGGGAAGTGGTGGGATCAAAAGATGGAATTCAATATGGCCCATTTCCTGTGCCTCAACAAGGACTTCCTGCTAGATTTTGGCCAGAATCTAACTCCCTAAATTAATACTAATCTTTACTTGCTTATGCTTTCTCATATGTACTTTTTAATTGCTTGCCTTTACCCACCCCATTAATTTTTTTTATGGGGACCATATGTATTAGTTATTTAGCCTTTGTGTTTTTTTTTTTAAAGAGCTTTAGCCTTTGTGTTAATTTTTGTTTATTGCATCTAATTGTATTTAGATCTTTTGAGT
>CATIWJ010180298.1:0-21528 GCA_949640765.1 Croton laevigatus
TTTCTGTAGTAGCGCACTGGTTTGGTCGCTGGTCCAACCGGCGCACTGGTCTGACATTTTACACCAAATCCGTAAATTTTTTTGTTTTTACACTATATTGGTAATTTTTTCCCCTATTCACACCAAAAAAGTTAATGTCCCTATAAAATATTATGTTAAAAACAAAAAATCTTGACCATGAAGTGAATAATTAAGCTGAAATAATATTATTAACTAGAATAATATCATAGAAGTGGGGTAAATGAAATCTAAAATCATAATTCATTCATTCTAAAGCGGGTACGAGTAAGAATTCAATTTTGTATTGCTTAGAAATCTGAATTCGACAAAAACATTCTGTAATCTCATCCCAAATTCAAAAATATACGAAACAAATTAAGACTCTTCCGAACTTATGAGTTTTTAAATTCGCTTGTGTCCGAATCCAGCACATTTTAATAGAACTTGTACCTATTAAGTACAGTACTAAGTTTTTACAATAAGAAAAATAATAGAACCATAGACTTCAACAGTGAGGTTTGATGGAAATTGAATCTTTAATAACTCGCAAACCGTTTATGTTAATAAGAAATTTTCTTATTCCAGATTAAATTACAATGCCCTAATTTCAGTTCTGAATAATGAGATTTCAGTCCAAATATGACTTGATTCTGAATTTCAAACTCAGTTATTTATTGCAATTTTTTGCTTAATTTGATTTTATGGGATGTTCAAATCCTCGTTTGTTTTATAAACCATGGGTTAATTAATTTCATACGCTTCTAGAAAAGATTGGACCAAATAAATTGAACAAAACAAATACTAGTACATAAATTTTTCCCCTGATTGTGTACGCCCTCTTCAATTCGCGGAGAAACCGATTGGCCCTCTTGTATAACTTTACGCTTATCATAAATGATATGGACGACATAAAATTTATTTTCTATACATTCTTGTAAATTCACGTGCAAAGTTATACGTTTTAAACAGGCTCCTCCTAGTTGGTTTCTTGCAAACTTAAAAGGTTTTTCATATGAAATTGAATCGTTTAAATTATGCATTTAGCCCCAAAAGATTACAACAAGAGACTGTTCAAACCATGACATGTTAAATTATGCATTTAGGCCTACACTAGAGAAGGTTGAAACCATGACAAGATTCAACTCAGTTAGTTTTTTTTATTTTTTTCCTTTTTTATAGGTAGGTTTTAAAATAAGGAAGAAACGTCTACGGTTATTCAAATAAGAGTCGGACTTGAAAACATGAATCTATATTCATAATCTGCTGCCCATCGGTAAGAAAATATCCTAATTCCAACAAAGGCTGTACGAGTTGAGCCTCTAATTCCAACAACAATTCCGATTTAGAAGCTAAACTAACTAGGCCCTTTGGGCTCTCAGTCCATCTGTATCACTTTAGTAAATCTCAGTAACATCAAACTTTGTAAAAAGAAAAAAAGAATATTTTTTATTTAATAACTTTATTAAAATAAACATAAAAAAATGTTCTTTTACATTATTTCTAATTGTCCCTTCTAAAAAGCTCTAAATATCCTTTTTATGACATTATTTTCACATTTTTGGACATTTTGACCTTTTTTTTAGTGGATGAACTTTGCACTATGGATGAGACTAAAGCTTAAAATTCGGAATAGTGAACAATTTTTCTTTTTTTTGGCCAAAATATAGTTGACAATTTATTTGATCTGCTTTCTGTTCGAAAATTATTGAACTGTTTACAAAATGAAGAAATGTCGCTAACAGGTAACACAGTAATAGAAAAGAACAGGACAGTAAAGAATATGCAAAATACTGGCCAGAGCTAAAGCAGTTCTTTCTTTCAAACTATCTAGTAAGTACTATTTTCATTGGAAAAACGTGAAAACTAATAAATGGTCAGAGAAGGTAAAAGCAGGAAAAAATTGTTTGGAGCACGCATGTAACAGGTACGCATAAAAATTTACATCATCCACCAAACTTCATAGGTAGCAACCCTAAAAAACCACAAAATGATCAAGATGAATTCATCGACAAAGAAATCGACCCACTTTGAGTAATTCTTGGAGTTTATAGATGAGATATTGACCCAGGAAAACAATTGTAGACAGACACTACACCAGTCCTGAGTTACAAGAATAGACCTCAATTACTACATACTATAAAGGCTTCTGTAAATCCCCCCAAAAACAAACTCTAAAGACTAATCTAAACTCTGCGTTGAGGAACACATGAAAAGCTGTGGCTGCAGAACAAAGCAGTCATCATGGAAGAAAAATCCTTCTACAACATTGTTTATAGTTTCTAATCTCATCTACCAATAACTGTCACTACAAACTTGTTTCTACTTAACTAAATTTTGTAGCGGACTACACAGTTTCATCAACATTAAACATGTAACATACAGCTGGTGCAGCTAAACAAAGAATCCAAAAACTAAAACTAGACTGACCGCAAAATTGCTATTTCTCTTCAACTTATCCTATAATATATAATCATCAATACCACTATCGAAAAAGGGGAACCCCAAACACATCAAAACCTCAAATGTCATCCAGATAAAACCAAGGAAATAGATAACCAGATTTCAATGTCAATTAAGAGCAACCAAATCCAAACAAAAGGGTAAATCGCAAACCTTTGATCTATCAATATAAAAGCAAGCAAATCACTAACTAGATATGGAGATATCCAGATAATTATATTAAGAAACTAATCCAATAATAAAAACAGTACTATTATCCATCAAAAGCATGCTCAGGTATTCAAAATTAAAACAAAAGCGACAAGCTTAAAATTTCCAAAATCCATAACAAATCAAAAACGGATTATAAGTAACCTAATCACCGCCAGCCTTGTTGTAAACATAAGTCAAGCCACACTTGCCGCAGTAGTGCCTATCGAAATGGTTGGCCATGAAAGTTCCAGCTCCACACTCAGCGTTAGGACACTCCTTCCTCAGCCTCTGCACCTTTCCAGAGTCATCCACCTTGTAGAACTGAAGGACAGCGAGCTTTACCTTCTTCTTCTTGTGCTTGATCTTCTTTGGCTTGGTGAAAACCTTCTTCTTTCTCTTCTTAGCACCACCACGCAGACGAAGCACCAAATGAAGAGTGGATTCCTTCTGGATGTTGTAGTCGGCGAGAGTGCGGCCGTCCTCCAGCTGCTTTCCGGCAAAGATCAGCCTCTGCTGGTCTGGGGGGATGCCTTCCTTGTCTTGGATCTTGGCCTTGACATTGTCGATGGTATCAGAAGACTCAACCTCTAGGGTTATCGTCTTCCCCGTTAGGGTTTTCACGAAAATCTGCATTTTTGCAGAGAAGCCAAAGCGAGGGGTTTCGGATTTAGGGTTAGCAGAACAAAGAAATGGGTAAAAGAGGGGATTTATATATGAGGCCTCCATGGCTTTAGGGTTTTCGCAGATAAGATTCACTGCATACGGTTTTATTTTAGTTAGATAGTAATGCGTATAATGTTACGACACGTTGAAATTTATCAAGTCATGAACCGACGACGTATTCCTTAGTTTCTACTTCTGATGAAATGACGTCGTATTTGTTAATTTGAAGTCGATCCTAAAATATCTTCTTCTTCTTCTGCACTCCGTTGTCTCTATATCTTCAACGGAAAAAAGATTCACTGTGACCATGGCTGAGTATATTTTCTGATTTCTGCATTGATAATGGCGATTGTGGCTTCTTTACCAGGTATCAATCTCTTCTCTTCACTTCCATCAACTCCACCTCCAAATGACCCAACGACGTCTTCCTCTCCTCCTCAACCACCGATTCCTATCCCCAAATTCCCTCCACCACTTAGAAAATCCAGAAATTCCAAAGATTCCACTCCAAACCCAGCCTTCAAGCTCCCTCACCGCCGAACAAAGTACTACAAGCCAGTAAAAGAGGGTGTCGTTTCATCTGACGGTGACCGCTCAGTCGTCATTGGTGAAAACGGCGTTTCTTATCTTCTCCCTGGGGCACCCTTCGAGTTTCAGTTCAGTTACTCTGAGACTCCTAAAGCTAAACCTCTAGCTATTCGTGAACCTGCGTTTTTGCCTTTCGCTCCACCTACAATGCCGCGACCATGGACGGGTAAGGCTCCGTTGAAGAAATCGAAGAAAAAGATTCCACTTTTCGATTCATTCAATACGCCTGAAAAAGAAGGGGTGAAGTTAGTGGAAATGCCTGGTCCGTTTCCAATGGGGAAGTTTCCCAAGGAAGGGAGATCGAGAAAGGAAATTCTTGGCAAACCATTGAAGAAATGGGAAATTAAAAAGCTAATTGAACCTTTATCATCTGATAATCGCCAGGTTAATCTCGGTGAGTTTTAAACTAGAAATTCTTTATTCCTGAGAAAGATTTGTAATTCAAATTTTCACACTTTTTTATCTCTGCTTGATAGGGAGAGATGGATTAACGCATAATATGTTGGAATTGATACATACCCATTGGAGGAGACAGGAAGTATGTAAAGTTCGTTGTAAAGGCATCCCCACTGTAGATATGGATAATGTTTGCTACCATTTGGAGGTAATTTGAGTGCTTGTGACATTGCTTTTACTTCAAATGCTATTTGAGTTGGAGAACTTATATTCATGTTTCAGTTAAAGAACTAAAAGGTGGTTTGATTATGTGTGGTTTTTAAGTTGTTCCTAGAGTTTTATATTGAGAAGATTTTTTTTCTCTTTTCTTTTGTGGTTTCTGTAATACCAGGAAAAAACTGGAGGAAAGGTCATTCATAGAGTTGGTGGTGTAGTTTACCTTTTTCGTGGTAGAAACTATGACCATAAAGCTCGTCCAAAGTGTCCAGTGATGATATGGAAGCCAGCAGCCCCAGTTTACCCAAAACTTATCCAAGAAGCACCTGAAGGATTGACAAAAGCTGAAGCTGATGAGTTCCGAAAGAAGGGGAAGAATCTTTTGCCAATATGTAAATTAGGTAAATCATCAACCATTTGTCTGTGTAAGAAGTTAGGCTTTTTTTCCTTTCTGGTCTAATGTAGCTTTGTTTGTTAAAACAATCAAAGTAATTAACTGCCACTCCAAAATGTGGCATATGCGGCACTTTGCTTCCCATATGCTTGCTACTACATATCTCGATTTCCCAGTGAGGAGTATGAGAAGCTGCAAGCATAAAGGCAACTTGTTATCCATTTCAACTTTGTTCTTTGATTTGTCCTCCAAAGTTGACTTACGGTTTTTAAATAATTCAATATAGATTGTGCATGATAACTGTGGTAATAGGCACAACCTTGATAGAACATTCTTATTGCATCTATATCTTAACTTTTTCCTCTCTTTGCTTAGTTCTAAGATCTTATTCTTTCTTGAACTTGCAGCAAAAAATGGAGTTTACATTTCCTTGGTAAGAGATGTTAGGAATGCTTTTGAAACAAGTCAATTGGTGAAGATTGATTGCAAAGGGATGAATCCAAGTGATTACAAGAAGTTGGGTGCTAAACTTAAGGTCTGTAAATTTCTGATTCTTAACTCCCTGTGATGCATATTGCATAAGATATTCTGTGTTACTTCTGTTTGCATGAAATATAGTTTTAGAAGAAAATATCTATTTTTCTGAAAAAAGAGGGTAGAAAAATGAATGCAAGGACATATACTTGGAAACACGAGTGACAATCTAGCATTAAGGAGAATAACATATGAATCTTTGGCTGACTTTTGATTTGATTGATCTTTTTGTATATGAGTTGGAATAGTTGATTAGGTTTTTTCCCTGCAATTGCAATGTGATGCTGGATTAAAGGGATGCTTCAAAATGTCAATGTACCCTTCCTTTAGGTTGAAGTGATTACTACAGAGCAACCCCATGAAAGTTACTCCTTTTTTATGGAAATGTAATTTCATTAGCTTTCCTAGGTTTCCAGGTGGCTTGGACTGCGCTTTAGCTATTTGTTTCATATCCCTTTCAGATACTGGTGTGTTTGTTTATGTGCATTTTTCATCAGTTTGAATGAAAAGGGAAGGATGAAATTTCTGGTCTCAAATGTTAAACACCTTTAACCTGCCTTGTGGTGGTTGTGAAATTGAAATGTTTATGCAGATCCACTAGAAGAGTGAAAGCAAGTTTATGAGACTCAATGCAACATTGTATTGTAAGGGCCTATATTAAGTGAGCCTATGTTTTACTGGTATAACTCTGAACTTGTATGATAATTAGAACACAAAAAGTTTTGGGAAAAAAAAATTAGAACACAAAAAGCGGTGGCACTCAATTTGTTAAAGAGAAAAGGAGAAACAAGAACTCTGTGCCTCATGCAAGGAAATCAAACTTTACAGTTTTATGTTTGTTTCATCTGCCAAAGGGAAAAAAAATTGTCCTGCTCATATGAAATTACTGAAGCAGTATAATTTGTCTTTGTTCACTTGTATTTTCTTTGAACCAGAGAGACCATTGAGTTTCTTTTGAACAGGATCTGGCTTCAGTTAAATGGCTGTTGGGCCAAATAACAGATCTGTCTAAGTGAGATGCCAGCGTCCAGCCTGTAAGCAGAGAGGAAGGAAAGAATTCCTCATAGCATAGCCTTAAACAATAGAATTCCTCATAGCGTAGCCTTAAACAATATTATCTGAAAACTCAAGCCAAAATTAAGATGAGCTGAGACCACCTTTTTGGATTGGGCTTGCAATCTAGGATATCTCCCATTCCCAAGCCAAGCCTGCTCAATGTATTAGGGCTTTTTTTCACTCTAATAATACATACATACATTTGAGAAAACAGTGGTGTTAGTCTTTCTTATGTCAATTGTCTTGTACTTGAAAAAGCATCGTGCTGTGATTCTGGTTGTGGGGTGGGTGGCAAACATCCTTGCTTCTATGTTTTGAAGTTATTCCTGAGATTGTAAGACATTGTAGTCTTGTATAAATTTCTTCCACTTCAAATTCCTTGAAAATATAGTGACTGCTTTATATATTGGCCCAGGACATTCGTAAATGAATATTGAGGTGGTTTTGTGTTTTTCTTTACACATAGTACTATTTTGGATAGCATGACAGATTTTTCACGTTCATTTGTTAACAGGAATTGGTGCCTTGTGTGCTGTTATCTTTTGACGAGGAGCAAATATTGATGTGGAGGGGACAAAACTGGAAATCTATGTACCCTCAAGCTCCTTCAGTTTCAATTCCTACTGAAGACAATGCTGCAAGTACTTCTGATGATTCAGGTATGTTCTAGAAACAGGAATTGGACTGGTTGCATTGTTACAACAATTGTTACTATCTGAACATCGCTTTTCATGGTTCTAACTCATTATATAATTCAGAAACAATTTTGTTAGCTCTTGTGGTTGGAAGGGAAAAAACATGGTAGCTTTTAGTCAACTAACTCAGTGGGGAATATCCGCGGCATATTTGGAGGCCCACTATTATTACCATCATATCATAAAAAACTAAATCTCAACTACAGTGGAATATAGTGAAGTTCATCGAAATTGAGTCCCGAGATCTCTAGTTTCCTGGAAGTTGCATAATGGCAAAAGTATATTATTGACTGTTTTGGAAAAGGCAGCTTACTTTGTTCAATTCATCTGCCCTTTTCGGCTCTTTCTCTTATTGCAATGGCACTTTTTGATATGACACTTAAGAAAAATGAACATATGTGGTGAATCTAGGGAAAAGGATTTATAATTCCAAAATGTTGGAAAACACCAAGTACTTTAATATTCTGGTTAACTTGTCAATTTATTCTGTTCTACCGGTTGATAATGTTTGAACATGAGAATCTAATTCCATGATGTTATAAATGAGAGTCAACTCTATAATGTTACTTTTCCATGATATTTTTCAGGCAAGTTTGATGAAGATTGTGATAACCCTGATGCTAATATGGTGAGATCAACTCCTAAAATGATGACCCTGTGGAAACGTGCAATTGAGTCGAGCAAGGCAATTCTGCTCGATGAGATTGATCTCGGTCCTGATGAGCTTCTACAGAAAGTAGAAGAATTCGAAGGCATTTCACAAGCCACTGAACACTCCTATCCAGCTCTAGTTTTTACTGGTGAGGATGATGATGATGATGATGATGATGATGATAATAATATAATCTCTGCATCTGAAGATCGTTTGCTCGATGAAAATTCTGATGAAGAAGGAACAAATACTGATGAATATGATGATGATGATGATTATATTGTTAGCGACTCATTTGAAGAGACAGACGAATCAGTCCCTCTAGGATCGTTGCCTGTTGATCTGATAGCTAACAAACTTGACCAAGATTGAAATGCAAGAACAGGCCAGTAATGCTTTAACCCAGTTGCTGAGGAGTAATGAAAATTTCAGTAACTTAATTGTCTGAAGCAAAGGAAAATTGTACATTTGTAACTTATATAGTATTGAATTGGTTATATCACCTTGGTTGGGAAAAAAAAAAAAAGTATAAAAGAATTGGTTATATCACCATATCTGTTGATAAATAAAAAAAAAGCCACTTTCCTATAATTATAGTAAATTTTTTTATTCATTCTTACTTTTTTTTTTTATTTATTTGGCTGTTGTTAGTTACACACCAATAACGGTTTGGAATCATTAGGATTGATGGATTTTGTATTTTGTACACAAACTTGTGGGTAGGAGTTGGCAGTTGCTGGGTTGTCGGCACAATGGTCAACTTCTCAATTCACACTTAGATTGTTACCGCACATTCACTAACTCATTCGAAGAGGCAGACGAATCAATCCCTCTGGGATCATTGCCTGTTGATCTGATAGCTAACAGACTCGACCAAGATTGAAACGCAAAAAGAACAGACCAGTAATGAAAATTTAAGTACCATAATTGTGTTTAGCAGAGGTAGATTGTACATTTGTAACTTACGTAGCAGTGAAAAATAAATGAATTGGTCGTATTACCATCCCTGTATTACCATCCCTGTTGATTAAAAAAGGCCACTTTTTTTTTCGGCGGTTATTAGTTACACTAATAATAACGGTTTGGAATCATCATTAGAATATGAAAATGATTGGCTTGTTTTGGATTAAAATGGTTGATGATAGGATTGATGAATTTCTACACAAACTTCTCAATTCACACTCCAACAAATCCTTAAAGCCAAAAGTAACTCTCTTTTTAAAAATACAGAGAATAGTGTGTGTATATATATATATATACTATATAACAAAAATAGATATGAAAAAGACAAAAATATATTTTAAAAAATGGAATAGGAAAATTGATAACCACAAGTGTGACGGAAAGGAAAGTCACTGGTTGGAATTTTAGTTATTTATTATATATTTTTTCTAAAATTTTATTATGTAATTTATTAACTCGCCAAACAGGGCTCGTAAATTACAAACAAGAAACGAACATGCTAAATTTTGTTCATATTGACCTTGAACATATTGCCGGAAAACGTGGCAAATTTTGATTCTTAAAGGTCCCACGCTCGAACCACTGAATTACGATCATTTGGTGAGTTGGATCGTCTTTCTTTCTCTGTGGGTTTTTTCCTAAGAAACTCACCTTGTCCCCCAACAGGTCCCAATCTGCCACATAATACCCACAACCCGATTCATCCATTTTTTTTTGTCAAAGAAAAATTCATTATACCCAGATGCTCAAAATTGTAAAATTTGCAATCTTTTTTCTCTGACCAATCTTCCCTTTTGTGTAACAGGATTTGCAGAATTTGAAAAGTTTTGATCTTTTTAATTATTTCCTTCGAAAAGGGAAGACCCATAAACAAATAGGATAAAAATATATATTGCTCTGCTACTGGGAGAAGCAAAGCATCTTCTTTTGCGTGATCACCATTTGATTTTGGAAACAGTAAGTGCTACAACTTTTCTTTTTCTTTTCTCTTTTTTTTTTATTACTTGTTTTAGGCATGTAATAATTAACTATTGTTAATGTAATATGGTTTAATATGTATGATCTTGCCCTTTTTAGTGTATCATCTCCAAAGTAAAGAATCTTTGTTTTATCTTGATGTGCACAGTCATGTTCTTACATTGCTCTTCACTTCTAGTATTTATTCCTCTAGTTTTTCCTTTGCAGGAGAAAGTTAAAAAAAAATATTGAAATTGTTGATTGCAAGTGTAATTTTGGTGACTGAATTTTGAAATTTTTGTTGCCTTAGTAGTTGACACTCACTTTCTGCATTGAACCATTTAGGGGTCTTTTCTCAAGTTTAATCTTTTATGTTTTTGTAAATAGCTGCTCATAAATTGCTAAACTGAAGAAAATTTTGTTTTGTTTATTTATTTTTCACAAATGGATTTCTTTTTGTTTGATAACTTCCCATTTTGCTGTAAAAATTTTTCTGTAGTGAATTAGAATTTTGCGGTAAGAGGTTTTCTTTTTTTTTTTTCAAGTTACTGAAAACTGGCCCTTTTTTTTTTTTAATAGTTTCTTTCAACTGTTTACTGTCATCTATTTTGGTTTATGAAATGAAAATTTTTAATCTGAATCCATATTTGTATTGAGTAAAGACTCTTGTTTATGCCTCCAGATAGAGCAGTAAAGACTAATTTGGAAACTATGGTGATTGATGTAACAGCGTTAAATAATTTGTTGAGTTTCTTATCAGGATCATCAAAGCATACTTGGCAGCCAGTCATGACTGCCGATACAACTGCTTTGAGTTATTGGTTGAACTGGAGGTTCTTCATATGCGCGGCTTTTCTCTTATTTGCTATGATATTTGCTGCAACTCTAATATGGAAGCATGAAGGATCTAGGAAATCACATTCTAGGAGAAGAGAATATCAGCTAGAAACAGCCGGACATCTATACATGGATGAAGCTTGGAAGACATGTCTAAAAGGAATTCATCCTGTTTGGTTGCTTGTTTTCAGGATAATTGCTTTCATTATAATGTTCTCACTTATTTTGGCCAATACTGTTGTCGATGGAATTGGAATCTTTTACTTCTACACTCAGTAAGTTATCGGTCAACAGCTTAAGTTTCTTGTCTTTTACTTCTTATAAATTACGCTGGTAATATACTCAGTAAGTTTTAAGTGGTAATCAGGAATAGAAAGGCTCAGTTCTAATCTAAACTATACATTGAAGCTTTTGAACTTCTTGCTCTCCCTCCCCTTATCACAATCTTTTGCTATATTTGGGATGGGAAAATGTAGACGCTTCTACATGAGTTGGCGGAAGAGAGGTGCCATGTGTTTAGTGCCGTTTGGACTATTTGGACTATATCATAAGCTTTCATGTCATTAGTTAGCAATCTAGCAGAGACGGACTTTTACTCTTTACTTGTAAAATATAACGGAGAGACAGAAAGAGAAGGGTTGATGTTTGCTTATCACATTTCTAACATTTTCCCCACTTTCCCCTTCTGCTGTACAGGTGGACTTTCGCTTTGGTCACAGTCTATTTTGCGGTATGTTGCCTGAAAAGATATGTTGAGATTTCTGTGTTAGAGCTCGGAAATTTGCAGCTATTATGTTTCAGATTAATTTAATGTCAATTAGTTGAAAGACTTGAAGTTATTCATGCTGTCTATGCCAATATGTAGCTCGGATCTTCAATTTCCATCTACGGATTTTGCAAACATCATGATGAATTTAATGATGAGAGGATTCATGGAGAAAACTTAGATGCAGAGCGAGGGAATTTTATAGCTCCCTCACTGGGAGAAATTGCTGACACTTCCAGCTCAAAAGGTGGTGATGTTGATAGGGACTCCCATGGTCGCCAAACTGCTGGTACACTGGGCTATATCTTTCAAATTATATTTCAGGTGGGTTTTTATTTAGAAATATCTATAACCGATAATTTGTTTTCGATTCTGCATTTGTAAAGCTCTTTCATTCTTTCTTTCCACTGCTGCTGATGTCTTCTTTTATTCTCGTAGAAAATTCTTGACTAGGAAATACAAATCCAGAGCAAAGAAAAAGAAGACAAAAGCTTTTATTTCTGAATCGTATCTTGAAATATCCCTCTAATTGATTACTTTGTTTGCGTATGAGCAGACATCTGCAGGTGCCGTGATGCTCACAGATATGGTATTTTGGTTCATTCTTTATCCGTTTCTAATGTCCAAGGATTATACTCTTGATTTTGTAAGTATCAGTAGAATTCTCCAACTCCTCGTTTACTTTTAACATGAAATGGCACCTGAGGGATCATAGTAGGATTAACATATGCAGTACTTTTCATATAAAACTTTTGAATCTGTCATAAATTTTCTATTTTCTTCCTCAATTGCAGCTGAATGCTTGCATGCACTCAGTCAATGCTATTCTACTCCTCGGCGACACCAGTTTGAATTGTTTGGTAACCCTCATTTCATAATGTTCTTGATGCCATTTCATTTTCAGTTTTTAATTACTAATTACAAATTTACAATATCTTTCCTTCCAGCCATTCCCATCATTCCGATTCGCATATTTCATCTTGTGGACATCTATATTTGTCATCTTTCAATGGATTATCCATGCTTGTGTTTCAATGTGGTAAATAAAACTATATTAAAGAATTTGTTTCAAACTATCTTTGTTTTTCCTTCAACCTTCTGTTTGCATATCGCTTTACACTTTTTTTCCCCCCGGTTTTTAACAGGTGGCCATATCCATTTCTTGACTTGTCTTCTTCCTATGCTCCCTTATGGTATGTATGTATATATAATTATGTTCTGTTATCTCTTTTTTCAACATCTCATATCAACTGATCGTTGTGTCGTTGCAGGTATTTGGGTGTGGGGTTGATGCATGTCATATGTTACGGCATCTTCTTCTTGATAATTAGGTTGAAAAATTTCTGTCTGTCAAGATTATATCCAGAGTCTTACCAAGGTCGAAGGTGAGAATGAAGGAATTTGTACACAGTGCACCATAACAAGCAAACACCCAGTTATTCTGTTTTGGATTAGTAATTAGGCTCCAAGCTATATAACCACATTATCATTGATTGCTGAGGCAGAGAAAAAGAGAGGACATACTATTTTGTGGGAGTACAGTTTTTCAATGAAATAGTGAATATATAAAACTATTTTATTTCGAGGAATGAAATTGTCCTAATTGTAACTGCAACTCCTCGAAAAGAGTGACATTGCTTGATATATAACTTATTTGATCAATTTTGGAATTGGAAACACAAGTTTATGCAACAAATCCTGGTAGCTGTTATTGTGAAATGATTCATTTTGAAATTGTAATCAGTAAATAACAGCCACCAATTTCCCAGAAGCAATAAGAATAATTAAATCTCAATGCACCAGACCAGACTGATTTCGAAATAAAAATGATGAAGCAAGTTCATTTATCAATTGAATCCAAAAAATAGAATAGTATCTTCACATTTTTTGTTTCAAGTGAAACTAACAGTCTTAACACCACAACCACACAAGCAAAGAACAAAATGGATGTCTGTCTCCAACTCTGTTCTTCGATTTGCTTTTAAAACTTCATTTGTGCTCCCATGGCAAGTTGAGAGGTATATTTCCTTTGTTCAGGTAGCTTGTTCTGTTTTTCCAACTCAGTAAGCAGTAGTAACCAACCTCCGAAGCAGATAGATAAGCATCCCAGAACTTTATCCTAGGGCCTTACATGTTCTCTAATGAATTGTTCCACCTGAGACAATTCACCAGTCAAACCAGAAGATTCTGCGACCGTAACTTTGTTATTGCAATGTGAGAAAGAAAATGGCTCCCCAGGGATCCCTAGAGTAAAGTCATTCGCAACATCAGCTTCTGATATACCGCTTCTTGATGCCCTCAATTTGTCACTGCACAACAGAAAAAAAATAAATTTGCAGCTGCACTTGCAATTTATTTGAAATGAAAATCACTGCAAAACAAGATGCTTAATAATGAGCTGAAAAAGACTGTTTTAATACAAGGAAAACTTTCTGAAACCTATAGCAAAAGACTGTAACTTTGTCATTAGGGAAAAGAGCAAGCCTTACATTTCTTTCTCTAATTGTTTTCGAATGAACTCCTTGGAATGTGCTGTCACTTTGTCAGCCTTGTTACAACATATAAGAACTGGGATTTTCCTCTTGACAACACTTGCCTTGGTCAAAATATCATACAGATATCTATCAAAAAAAAAAGGTAACAAAATATTAGAATACCATGATACTTGTACATGAATTTGTTGGATAGGTGAGCATGAGTGTGTAAAAAAAATATTTGAAGGCCTGTAATTACTCTGAAACTCCACGCAGGTTGGGTAAGAATTCCACAGCATCAACAACAAACACTATGCCAGCAGCTTGAGGGAAAAAATTATCTAGTTGGGGACGAAGTCGAGAATGTCCAGGAACGTCAACAAGATGAATAGGCGCTATTTTGCCACTCTGTCAAGACATTACAGAAGCATATAAAAATTTTAGAATCATGGAGAGGTTGGGAGGAGAACCATATAAACATTCATAGGTTTTGCGGCAAAAAAAAATGACAGAAGACAAACTCTGCATTCTATTATGCCTCAAACACAGGAGGAGTTTGTCATATGTTCTTATTTCATGTTAAAGCAGAGAATCAACAAAATGATGCACGTCAAGCAAAGATAAACACCTTAGCGCCTTCAGAACTAAGAAAGAAAGTGCCTTCATTTGGTTCCATCGATGTAACAGTGCCCTGATGTGATGAACCATCTCGAAGCTGGCATAGGAATCAAACAATGGGATAATAATTAGACTAAAATTTGTAATGCACAACAAGGATCAGCTCATAAATTCTATGGTTATTGCAATCATCGGGAAGCGAGATGATAAATAAAAAGAAAATTCAACCAAGACAGTTATTCAAAATAGTTGATTGCATCCTTCTAAAACATGAATTATTCACTGCTGCTAATTGTTCTAAGTTTTTCAGGAAACCAACCTAACAACATCAGGACTTACTTGATAGAATAGAACAGTTTTGCCAGCCCCACTGGGTCCTGTGAGCACAATGGTATTAGATTTTGTACGTTTAAACAAGCGACCTGCAAAAGAAAAACATCATTTGAAACCAGTAAGTACCATTCCAAGTTTTGAAATCAGAAATATTCAATGTTTGGCAGACATACATTGTGATTGAAAAATTAGATTAGATTTAACAAAAGATATTAGTTATTCAAGAAGGCTATCCAGATTAATGATACATAAATGACACTGATTCTCAAAACACAAGAAAGCATTCTAAGACAACAATCTCTTAGGAACAATAGTTAAATCCCCACAACTAAGCGAGCCAAACTGGTAAAAAAACTGCTAAGTATGTTTATTAGTCTTTCCTCTGCAACATGACACTTCCTCAACAACTCACAAAATGTACAAGGGGCAAGAGCTGAATGAAGTCAATACAGTTGATATAGCACTAGCAGTAGTAGAAAGAGATTGATAGGGCGGTGAGAATTATGGTGCTAGCTACCACCACTTACGCGACTTCAATAATCGCCTAGTTAATGCCGGATCAAAGCTTTGGAATAAAATATACATAGATTTTCTTTCCTCCATCACAACACAACTACATAGCAGACTCAATTTGTTTATCTTTGGAATACTTCTGAATTGCAAATTGTAATGAAATCTAACTTAGCATTTGTTTATTATAAGCAACTTCTCAACAAGACATGACAAAATAAGGTATTGAGAAGTTGTTTTGTACATTTGCCAATAATCCCCACAACAAAGATCTATCCAACACAATAATTAGCTTTGATTAACTCTTTGCACTTCAACAAAATTGGTTCCCTAAAGAATTTGTCCAAGAAAAAGACTCAAATCATTCAAAAGATGGAACAATATTAGGTACAGTTATTTAACAAGCTTTCTCCTCAGCATTTGAAGTACCCAACAGAAAAAAAAAAAAAAAAAAGGCCAGAAACTTTCACAATTGAACATGAAAATGAAACAAACAGAAGTTAAATAAATATAAATGAAGATAGAAAGAAGAGACTTACGGATGAAAAGGAAGAGAATGGTGATAAGCAAGACAGCGCCAGTGGCATAGAGCTGGGTAGGGGGTATGCGTTTGGTATATTCAATTCCTTGTTGCAACCATTCAGTCCGATTGACACATTCAATTCCTTGTTTCACCCATTCAATCTGATTCGCACATTCAATCCCATGTTGGAACCATTGCTTAGCTTCGTTTTTCCACTGCTCCATTCCTTCCATTTTCAGAATTCTGCAAAATTTTCCCAAATCCAAAATCTCCCGCCAATCAAAATGTCGTACAATATAACAAAATTGACAAATTTAAGCTCAAGTGCGGGTGAATTATTACCTGTTCGGAAATTCAGTGAGCCCAGAAGTTTCCGATCCAAGCCCTAGAAGCCACCGCGAAGAGCTGTAGAGCTTAAGGTTACCTTTATCTTCTGCTGCGTTTTGGCTGTTGGGAAAATGAAATTCAACGATATTGCACTCTGGAAGGGGCAATTGGGCCGTTTCTTTTCAAATTGAGGCCCCGATTGGACTGGGACAAGAAGGAAGGCCGGATTCTCATAGGGCTTTTAACACATTCTATAAGGGTAATCTGTTTAAAATTAGGGATATTATATAAAAACTCCCTATATTTTACCTATAATAATATTTTCTTCTCTATTTTTATTTTTTGCAAACAAAAAGCTCCTTTATTTATATTTATTTGACATTAACACATTTTTATCTATTTTTCTGTTAAAATAATAATTTAAGGATCAAAATGTAATTTTTATAGACCTTTTTGAAAAAACTAAAAAAATGAGGGACCAAAATAAAAGTTCACCATCTTCCTCCTTCGTAAGCTGTTCTTCGTGACCTTCATCTTCTGGTTCCTTCTCTCTTTTCGTCTACTCTATCATCTCTTTCCTTCCTTTTTCTTATTAAAACCCCTTTCGTCTTCTTCCTTCTCTCTGTCTTTTTCCTTTTTTTAGTTGCAGACCTCATCCATGTCTCTTATTTTCATTTTTGTTTCTTTCATTAAAACTGAAAAAAGCTTGGGGTTATATTACACATCAGAAAAGAAAAACCTTAACATGATTTTCGTTTTGCTTCCGATCCACAATATTTCGTGATTATTTTCATTTTACTTCAGTATTTAACAATCTTTATCTTTTTTGTTTGCTCTTTAACCAAACGAAATTGAAAAATTAAATTGTTTATGACAGTTTCAGCAAAAAGAAATTGGAAAAAAAAAAAGGAGAAATTGGAAAGAACATTGGCAATTTTGATTGCGAGACACTAAAATAACTAAAGATGAAGATAGAATCTTACTTAAACCTCTACATTTCAAATGCTCTCCCTCCCTTATTTCAGACCACAGATATCAACTATAAACACATTCAAATTCATATCTCTTTATCTCTGATCATAGATTCAGGTATAATAAGATTTAGATATAAATTCAAACAAATAACAATTTTAGATATCTCCTCGACAAAATTCATCCATCCCTTTACAACACAGCATCACATGACAAAAATATTGTTAAGTTCAAATAATCAACAAATAGATATATCAAACATATACATTTCTATGTCTCTTAATCATAAATAAACTTGGATGAAAAAGAAATATAATAGCAAAATATAAAAAGTAGTATATATATATATACACACACTACAATCAAACACGTAGCCAGGTTTTCAAACTATGGGGGCCAAAGTAAATAATCAAGTGAGGAAAAATAGAATCAAGGGAGGGAAAATGGAAAAGGAAAACTACTTAAGGGGGAGCTTTGAACATTGGTACATAGAGGGCTAGCTCATGCTTTTCCTAATACAATATAATTTTGGGACAATTTAATAAATACTCTACTTTTCGAAACTTTATTATAACACAAGTTTGAAATATCATCTAAATAAAATAAAAAGTCGATTGATTTTTTAATGCGTTGTTTTTTTAAGTTAATTTTAATGAATGGCCAAACATAGTTTGACTTAAAAAAAAAAAACCATAAAACTACACCGCTCACATTCATTTCTTTTTTCTCTTCGATTGTAGAAAATTTCCATCATTTATCACTTCCAAATATTATGGACACTAAGCAAAGCAACTTTAAATTCAAAGGTCAACAATTAAAAAAAAGAAAAAATCTAAGTTGTACTATTTCCGCCATTTACTCGAATACCCTCCAACCTATTTTTCAGGTCCAAATTCAAATTCTACAGAATGCAAATACCATCACAATGCCAAATTTTTTTTTTTTTAATTATAGTGTTATATAAAAAAATGAATATATTTCCAATTTACAATAGTGATTATGATTCCAAATTTAATCAAATTCAAATGTGTAAAATGCGAAGAAAAAATATATCAGGACCTTTTTGGTTTAGCATTTTTAAGATGATCCGTATTATTATTATATTTTAATTGACAGTTTAAAAAGTTACATATAATTCTATATTTCAATGTACTAATTAATTTAAAATAAAATTTCAATGTACTAATATAATTCTATATGCACTCTAAACTACATTTTGTGAAGTAATACTTGTTAATTAACAATCACAAGATGGCTGTAACTTTATAAAAACTCTAAAATCAGCTATTGTTTTTGCCATTTGACCCGCTCTCACAATAATAATCTTTTATTATTAGTTAGTGGACAAATACTTCACAAAAAAGACAAAGAGGGTGCCTAACATTAGTTATCTCCCTAATTATGATAATTTGTATTTTTTTTTTTTTTTGCTTTTAGTTACCCCCAAAGTTTGAACCCAGGACCTTTTGATCTTTGATGACTTATCTTACCACCAGACCAACCCCTTGAGTTATGATAATTTGTATTCATGCATGTAAGAAACATGAATAATTAGAAATTGAATTTTCACATCATAAATATGCGAAATTTTTAAAAAGTTGAGTGTTTGTTTAGAAATTTATTATAATTATATTATTGATATTTTAAATATTATTTCTTATTTTTTAATTCAACTTTGGTTTTCTAATAACAAAGTTGTACTTCTCAAAAAGTTTATTTTTCATTTAATTTGAATCAAACGATTTCTAAAAGTTATAATTAATATTAATTGGATCCGGGTCTTCTTGGTATTGCAATTTCCTTTTCTTAGCATTATTAACAAATGCATATATGACTATGGTGCTTGAATTGACATGTGACTCATCAATCCAATTTGACTCGTCAAGTTAAGGGTCTAGGTTGAAAAGTGGTACATGTTGAAAGGTTAGTAAAGTCGGCCAAGGGTTGCACTTTTATGATTTTCGGTTATCAAGCTGAACCAAGCACAACTCGGCTCCATTGATACTGTATTGTTTTGTTTTGTACTTTGAATTAAATAACCTAATTCGATCCATCATACTCAACTATACTCAATTTATAAATACTACATTGTTTTGTTTTGTGTATGGAAACTATTGGAATCTTGATGACATAGAACATTTGTTGGTTCAGGTTCAACCATACCCGACCCGACTCATGACCCCAATACAACTTATGTGTACAGTTGGTTCGGTCATTTTTTGACGTAAAAATCAAGTCGTCGGGTTGGACCAGAACCCAACCCATCTACTATAAATTATGCCACCTTATATTTTTTTTTTAAAAAAATTATGACTAATTCGTTTGCTATATTTGGATTACACAATGTAACCATACTTGATTTATAAAATTAAATGTGTGTTTGGCTAACTTTTGCTTTTAGCTTTTTGAAAAATATCATTTACTACCTTTATTAAAATAACTTGTAAGTAAAAATTAAGTCCAAACAAGCACACATAAATAATGGTTTTTAATCTAAAAATTGCTTAAATTGATTTTTAAGCCCAAATAATGTCCCTATAAGAAAAACAATTAGGAGAAAGAAAGCACAGCTTATATATTCTCATATTTGGAGGGAAGCAGAAGCTCCAGAAATGGCATTAGGAGTGGTCCCACTAGATAAAAGAATCAAACGGTGAAGGGTATTTCCAGCTGTTACGTGTTCTTGGATTTGACTGAACCAAAACTTCCAAAATAACAAATTACTTGTGAAGATGGTATTGTTGGTAGGTGTGGCATGTGGTCACGACTCAAGGGTCAGCTATAACTAATACGTTCCCGCGAAAGACTATTGATTCTGGATTTTGATATGAACCCAACGCACCAAACAACAAACGCTCTTTTTCTTTTATTTTCACAAAAAAAAAAAAGATTGAATCTTTTCCTATAAATACGCCATCCGGAGCCACTGCATTCAAGTCTTTGTGCTTTCTTTCTTTCTTCTTGTGTCTCTCTAACCACCTACTACCTATAACTGTCCTTTCCTACGGTCCTTTCTCTGACAAAGGTATTAGCTTCAACTCGATTTTGTATGATTTTTATGCATGATTAGCACTAAAGATTCATGTTTTTGACAAAAATTAAGGAAAAAGCTGTACCCATTTGGAATGGCTTATGATTAATGTTTTTGTTGTTATATTATATCTTCGTTTCGATTTATTGCATGGCCATTTTTTGGACGAATTAGTTGGGATTTGTAAGTGGGTAGTTGTGGGGTTTGGCTGAATTTGTGATTACTGTTACGTTAGATCGGAAGTGAAATTGAATCTGTTATTTATTTTTTTTTATTTTTTGGTTGAAGGTTAGGTAACCAAATGGCTCGCAAGAAGATCAGAGAGTATGATTCCAAGAGATTGTTGAAGGAGCATTTCAAGAGGCTTTCTGGGTATGAACTGCCCATCAAATCAGCTCAAGTGAGTGCTTTTTTTTTTTTTTTTTTGTAATTCGAGTATTAAACAGTTTTGCAGATCTTTGTTCGACTGTTGATTGCAACTATAGCTTCTATATCAGAGTTTTTTTTTAGATGATTGGTTTATAAGACTATGATTGATAGATTTAATTATTCCATTCACTGCAAACCTGGCTGCTTTAACATGAGTGAATGGTTAAGCTATTGAAGGAATTGGGATTAATGAGTTTTTATGCGCGCATAAAACCAAATTAATCGACTGATCAAGAAGCCATTTCCCATGTGTTAATTCCTTGTTCCTGTCATGTCTTTACTTCTATTGTTCTGAGTTCTACATTGTTTGATCTCCTTAAGATTGAATATCTTAATTCCATATGCCATGTTAGATTAGCCATATAATTTCATTCTCATGCAATAAATTTGTCTCCTATGTTATGGATTAGGTTACAGAATCAACTGATTTCAAAGAGCTAGCAGAGAAAGAACCATGGCTTTCATCAGGGAAACTAGTTGTAAAGCCCGACATGTTGTTTGGGAAGCGTGGGAAGAGTGGTCTAGTTGCCTTAAATCTTGATCTAGCCCAAGTTGCTGAATTCGTGAAAGAACGTCTTGGCAAAGAGGTGGACCTTCTTTTGTGTACTTGCGGTGGATGAATGAATTATCTCATTATTGAATGTTTTACACAGCTTGTAATTTTTCAATTAATTTATTCTGTCCTGGTTAACAGGTTGAGATAAGCGGCTGTAAAGGACCTATAACAACTTTTATCGTTGAACCTTTCGTCCCTCACAATGAGGAGTTTTACCTTAATATTGTCTCCGAAAGGCTTGGATGCAGCATAAGCTTTTCAGAATGCGGAGGAATTGAAATTGAAGAGAACTGGGATAAGGTACGCTTAGATGTGAATTTGTCATTCACTACTTACTGTCCGTTTAAGCTTTTGTTATGTTTAACTACTAGCACGTCCATATTTAC
>CATIWJ010180315.1:0-19742 GCA_949640765.1 Croton laevigatus
TTTAGAATTTAAAAATTAATATATTAAAACTAAAGTATGTTAGGTGAAATTTACCTAATAATATATATTATTGCAATGACTATTACAAAGTACTACTATTAGTAATGACATGTTGTCAATATCAAGAGGTACATGAATTTACCGGTATTGCTTTTTGTTTCGCCCGGAGACTTTTGTGTTTTTTTTTTAACTCACACTCTGTATATTATACTAAGATTAGTTTTAGTGATTTGTAATTTATAAAATTTAATTTTGTATTATAAATTATATATAAAAATAATTCAGATCATTAAATTTATAGTCAGATAAAATTTATAATACAGAATTAAATTCTATAAACTGTAATCCACTGAAACTGATATCAAATTTCAGTATAAACAATATACTGTTTGAGAAAGAAAAAAAAGTGAAAAAACACAATAGTGTTGCTTGCGAGACCCGAGACACAAGTAGCCTTACCCTAAAATATGAGTGAAAACAATTTCATTGAACTATATATTTTTAAATTTTTTTTTGGTCAAAAACTATATTTTTAAAATTTTTTATTGCAAGCACTATAATTGAAAAATATAAATTAATTAAAAATATCAGATAAAAAACCCAGAATAACTTTTTTTTTATTTGCACATTTTGCTCTTAGTAAGGTAAATAGTTTAAAATTATTTATTCTCACGCTACATTTCTTCAATCAAAATTGCATTAGATCATTTTATTTTCTTCATAATTAATAGAAAATTAACTATCGACTATTATACTAAAATTTTAACTATGGATATTCTTTTATCTTGATGTTTAATTATTAAAATTTTCGTATAATTTTTAAATCATTAAATAACTTATGTAATTTCAATAAGATAGATTTTTTTTAACCAATTGATAAATTATAAATAATAGATTAAATAAAATATTAAATTATATAAAATCATAAAATTTAAATATAACAATTTAAATTATATAATTATAAAAATAATAAATAATATAATATTTTATAAATAAATACGCATGCAAAGCGTGTTTTTAGATTTTTTTTTTTAAGAAGCTCGAAACAATAGTCCAAAATTACTACTTCATGAAAAAATTTCGATTCCTCTAAAACCAAACATAGGATCAAAATTGAGAATCCATAATCAAATCGAATCTGGAACCGAAACTCAATTCTGATTACGGTTTCAAATTTCAAAATAATAGACACATCAGTTTAGAGAACCAAGCCAAAACCGGACCGTACACCTGAAGTAAATTCCAATGAAATGCCCTGCATTTAGATGAATGATTTATTTCCAAAAAAAAAGGGTTGGCATAACAAAATGGGTGGCGTTTGATTGCATGTCGGTAAGGGGCCCACAATTAGAGTGATGGCCAATGAGAGGCGAGCAACGTGGTCGGGGTTTTATTACAGCCTGGTTTTGGCCTTAATAATCATAGAATATAATGTATGTTAGAAAAAAATCATAGAATATAATGATGACAGCTTAATAGTATACTTTTATTTTTGATTTCATTACATTACGTGCATTGCAACTGAAGAAACAAAGTAGCACTTATTTTTCATTTGACAAAGTCAAAAAGAAATAAAAACATGTGGTGTCTCTATTTGCAACCAATCATGTTTTCAGTTATTGGGAATTTTTCATTCAGAAATCACACCTCATTTCAACTTTAATTACAAATCAAACTTCACATTATTTTAGAAATAACCTTTTAATCAAATAATTAAATTGAGTTATCGAATTTCGTTGTTTGATTAAGAAAAAATTGACTCATTGAATTAGCTTTTCACCATTACATCCCTTTTTTTGATAATTAATTAATTGTCAAAAAGAAATAAAAATATGAGAATTACTGTTTATATGATTGAGTCCCTTGATTTTTGTTAATATATAATTTGGTCTCTAAACTTTATTATGCTATACTATTGGGTCCTTCCAATAAAAAACGATGTCGTATTTAGAGGGTTTTCTCCTGAATGTCTTCATTTTCACACGCCTCTGCAAATCAGAGACTAACTGATAGTTATTTCGTCGCTTTAATCGATTTTCAACTATAAAACTTTACCTAGTAGTCCATTGTTTCATCTTCATTTCTTTAACATCATCATTCAACCTCTTGATTGCAATTGGATCCTTGTGCCTTTCGTTTTATTTGGTATTTATGGCTATTACTATATTACTCTCTCCTTCTATAATTATAAGTTCATTTTCAAGTTTAGAAATACTTTTTGTTTTTATTCTTATAATTAATTTTAAAAAAAAAGTGTTGAAAATATATAGTGAGGAGAATATAATTAACTCAATCTTTATTATTATTTAGGTAAATTAATTGTCTTTTTTAAAGAAATATAAAAATAAATGTAAGCGCTAATGAGGACGTGACATGATTGGTAATCCTATATTCTACGAAAAGTGTAAGATGTGCTCATTTTGAGCTAATTATACAATTAGCATCAATTTAAAGCTCACAATATTACTCGTTCATTTGCCGAAAAATAAATTTTTTTTTATATAAAACAAGAAAGAAGGTAAGCTTATATATTATATATTTTAGTGGAGGGAGTATTATAGTAGTAATATTTTTTTTTATATAAAATTCCATTATTTGAGTGAAAAATAAATTTGGAAAGAAAATAAAATAGAAGGTTGGTGGGTGGTCCAGAAGGGTCACATGTGATGTATGATAAGAACATTATTAGAATGAATATGAAGAGATAGAAAACAAGAACTACACCGTTGGTATTAATGGAGGATGTTTGAGGTCTCTCTCTCAATGCTAAAGCACTCCCAACTGTATATATTCTCTCCAAAGCTATCTGCCATATTTCTTTTGTAACTTGAAAATGACCTTTCATTTTCTCATTTCCCTTTTATTCTCTCTATACTAACTTCAAATATTTAATTATCATTGCAACTTACGTACTAAATGGTTTAGGATTTTTTTTTATTATTTTCTGCTTATATAAATATGAATTTTATTAGAATTTTATTGAAGAAATTTTTTATATACTTGGTTTGTTTTAAAATAAGTGTTTCGTACCTTTTTAGCACTTTCAAAATGCCCTCCCGAAAATAAAAATGAAATATCATGATTAGAACTTTTTTATCTCAATAAAGACAGGAGGTTTTATAGCACCTTTTATAGACTTACTGAAATAAACTTGTCTATTAATTATGCATCCACGTTTCATAATTAAATTTTTGCAAAAAATTTGACTGAGTCTCCCCTATAATTTCAACATCCAATAACCTTCAACATCCAATAACCTGTATTTCTACGATCTAATCCTTTTCAACATCCAATAACCTGTATTTCTACGATCTAATCCTTTTCAACATTTAATAAAACTTCAACCAACAACCAATAAACAAATTAACTCAAAGAATGGAAGACAAACAAAACAATTTGACATGCGGATAATCAAACTCCAGCGAGAAAACTAAACTTCAATGAAAAAGAACAAATAACTATCTTAGTTGTTAGTAGTGGTTTATTTATTTATTATTATTATTATTTTTTTTACTTCGTTTTTGTTGAATATTTTGATGAAGGACAAATTTAAGGCTGAGATATGAGTATTCTAGACCTGAGATCTGAATCTAATTTTTCAATTTTATTATTTCCTTTGACTTAATTTTCGTTTGTTTTCTTATTTATTTGATTATTTGCCATGATGAATGATCATGCATCGATTATTTATTTTTCCTCTAAAAATTACTTCTTCTTTTTTTTTATCAAAATTAGTTTTTTTTTATTAATTTTGGAACGCCCAAAATAAAAAATTTTTATATAATAATGAAATGGTGGTAATATTACTTTACTATAAAGGAGCTTAGTTTTATCTTTTCACATGTTATTAACGCCATAATGGATAGTAATTGGACAAAAGGACCTATGATCTAATTTTTCAATAGTACAAAGATATTAGAGTGTAATTGTGAAAATAGAGGGATTCGAAAGTTGGTTAGCCAAACTTCAAGAACCGCAGAACAGGTGATTGATTCGAAAGGGTGGGTCGTTAGCCAATTTGTATTTCGATTTTCATTTTTTTTTTTTAATTTTTTTGCCATAGAGAAACTTGTCCAAATTTTGGGCAACACTCTTTGCCAATTTGTAAACTTGTTATCAATCTTTTGTAACCAGGTTTTAACTTGATGTTTTTGAATCATATACTAAGAATAAACTATTTGGAAAATCTTTTTTCATGTATTATTTTACCATGAATTACTCTTTGTAATATGATTTGATTCTACTCACATGAACTATGATTTTGGAGTGTAAGTTCTTTAATTGACTCAAATAATTCAAAATATGTGATTATTTAATGTCACTTAAGTTTCCTTGAAGATTTTCGGGATCCAATTCTAATGTTTCCTTGTAAATGATAATTGAGTTCTATATTGAAATATTCTTTGTTTTAAAATGATAAATTTATTGTTTAATATTTATAAAATAATTTAATTTAATTTAATGTCTCACTTTTTTTTTTCAGAACAATATTTAAAGACAAAAAATAGTATTTAATATGGTGCATTATGTTGACGTGACTTGCCAAAATTTTTATTGCTTAGTGGGTAATTAAAAGGCTAATAAAATGAAGAAACTTAGATTCCACGTGGATTCGATTTGAGCATCATTAGCCAAACAATAAACAAAGAATGGTAAAACACAACTGAAATTAACGGCAAAATACGTAAAGCAAAACGCCCAACACAGCAAAGCAAGTAGGAACCCCTAACAACAATGACCCGAATTGAGGAGCAAGCTTCAGCCTAGTTGGTTAAAGCGCTGAACTTCTTCCGGCACGACCTGGGTTCGATTCCTACCTCTCCATCCCCCTTAGATTAGGATAAATTTAGGGATATCTATGTCAAAAAATAAAAAAATAACCCGAACTGGAAAATGGAAATCGGGAATAGGAACACTACGAAAACAAGAATGAAGGAAGTGAACCAAAAGGCAAATCAGAAACCAAAAAAACCAAGCAATGGAAATAAAACTTGTCCCAAAGTTGAAACTTCAAATATTTATAACACTAGCTTTCTGTGGTCGGACAACCGATCTGAGACTGTCAATATACTCCTCAGGCAAAGACGAGTCTATAATAAGTAGCAATTTTATCATCATTTATTTGCTGAAAATGTAGATAGCAACAAGTCGAAAAATGTGTCATGCGTAACCCGAAAATTCTTTTTGGCGGACGAATTTGGAGGAGGGAAGAGCAGGTGATGATGATGAGTGATTTCTTACTAGTTTCATTTCATATACAATTTTGTTGGAAATTTAATATAAAATAGTTTAGTTTATTGGAAGTTTCTTAGCATTTTCATATACTTTTCATAAGCGTGTTGTAAACGGGTTATAAACTAAGACATTGTTCAAAAAATAACATTTCTCGCAATT
Source organism: Croton laevigatus (assembly GCA_949640765.1). Classification (NCBI taxonomy): domain Eukaryota; kingdom Viridiplantae; phylum Streptophyta; class Magnoliopsida; order Malpighiales; family Euphorbiaceae; genus Croton; species Croton laevigatus. The sequence goes on from CATIWJ010180315.1 coordinate 5,395, forward strand.
ATTTTTAATTTTTTATTGTGATCTTTTTTTGTTGATTTTGCCAATAGTACCATGTTTTGAACTATTTTGTAGAGTGATTTTTTTTTTTTTTTTAAGAAGCCCTATAGACAATTAGCTCACTCAACCTCTTGTTTTGCAAAACTACCTTTATTATCTATTTTCCCCCCCATTTTCTTCCTCCTTACCTAAAAAATTATTGCAATTTTGAATATCCAAATGAAGTTGCAGATACAAAATAAAATATGGATTTTGAGGAAGGTATCACCAAAATCTCCTATTTAATTGTAAGAGAAAATGGAAAGGCAAAAGCCTAGTCATCATCTTGTTGCATTTTCTTTTCGTACTATGTGAGCGAGCAGAACTGCAAGAAACAGAAATACATGGAAATTAAAGAAACAAAAAATGGGGTGAGAATGGTTCATGTACTCTGTGCTTCCAAGAAGGCATTGAAGTCCTCCCTGGCCTTACGCAGCCGAGGCGTAATGCACGAGGAAGGTGACGAGGGAGATGAAGTTGAAAACCGAACATGTCGCAGAGATTCATGAGACTTTCTGGGTGTTACTTTAGATGAATTGTTCTTAAGAACCCCTTTCCTATCTTTGTCAAAAACAAATGCAGCAGAAACTGGCGAAATTGCATCGTTGGCACTGCTTTGAATGAGTTCAAGTGGTAAATCGAAGTAACGATTCATAGAATCTCCATCTTCATGGTCATTTATGAAACCTGAAGATGCCCAGGAACCACATTCAAATTTTTCCAGAGACACTGTTCTTGAAACTATGTTTCCCACCTCAGTTTCTACTTGTTCCTTCTGTGACCTCACTGGCTTTCCCTTGCTAAAGCCAGGAAGGTACATGCATAGTGCACCACATTTGAACCTTTCATCATTTTGTTCGCAAACCTTGTCAAGATCATCTTTTCCAGCTTCAGCTTTTGTGAAGCTTCTACGATTTCCAGCATTGAAGTTAATTATACTTGGTCTACTAAACCATAAATCAAGATCGTCTGCTTTTGCAGTTGATCTTCCTTCTGCAAAAGTTCTGCTCTTCCTCAAATCATCAATTTCTTCCCACTCCGTAAAATGCCTATAAGCCAGACGGTTTATTTGACTAGGAGATGCTTGGCTTTCGTTCTTCCATTTATTCTTCAGCAGACCGAAGCTGAATCGAGGGGAGGAGCAGGCTGAGTTGGGGACAATGCAGCTTATAAGTGGTGGTTTTACAGGCGGTCTATCTAGAGGAGTAAGAATAGGCGGCAACATGAAATTGAAGCTACCTTCTTTCCTCGATGATTCTCGCAGGGATATTGGGTCAACTGAAATCTGTTTCTCCCTATCTGGACTTTCCTTGCTGATCAGCAATTTGGGTTCTCCAATGGCCATGAATTTCAACTCATGGAGATGTTCAGCAGCAGTAAAAATCTCTAACTCATCGGAGATTTCAAGTGTTTTTTGGTAGTTTGAAGCCATGAAAGTTTAAAGGCAGAGATTTCTATATATCTATAAATACATATAAATGTAAGGAGGCATGATAAAGGCAGAACGTGGGCAGCAATATTAAGTAGTGATTCACATGTTTAGTACTTAGCATATTATATTAGGACATGTCAGTCAAATAATATACAATACAAGGTATTAGCTGCAAGTCAAATCATCATTTGCTCAATATTTCTAAATTTTATCCATTTGAGAGTTTTCTTCTAAATATCACTGCTTACAACTGGTATATCCGAATCCTGGTCCATTAACCAGGTTATACCCTTGCCATTAAGCTACACCTTAGTACGTGCCAGTTACTGATATTTAATCAACCTTCATACCCATTTTCTACTATCATCTTAAACAAAAGGCTATTCAAAACTTCCAACAGGAAAATGTGCTTTGCATCAAAGCAAAAGTCTAGATGCAAGATTATTAAGAAAAACAATGTAAATAGAAGTTGCGGGCCATAACAACATCAACATTGTAAGACATTTTGTTGATGTGGTGAAAATGAAAAAAAAAAAGGGAAGTGGACACATGAGCAAGCGAGTCGTAGATTCAAATGGATATCTACACATTCTACTTCTATAATTTTTAGATCATCAACATTGTATTTACATTGCTCAGAGTTTAAATAACGATAAATTTTCCTACCGAAGAGAATTATAGAATAAAATTAAAATTACTGAAATACCAATGATGACTGGCAAAGCTGTTAGCAAGTACAGTGCTCCATAACCCTGCAAGCGAGTTCAATTCTTTGGTTAAAGCCTCAGATTATCAAATGCCACCAAGAACTATACTGCCCTTACAAACTTTTTTCATTTTTAATTTTGAAAAAATGCAATGATTAATTAGCAATGACCAGAGTTTGGGGGTCAGACCAATTTAATGAACCTGCGAACCATCAGTCGGCTTGAAGTATAACCAAAAACCGATGGTAACACATGGCCAAACCAGTAAAACTAAAACGCATAAAAATGCAAGAAAAATTCACCAGTTGACGACTAACTGGACTAAATTAGGCCATTTTGCAAACATATCAGTCAAACAGAAACTGAAACATATCAGTGAGCCCATATGCTTAAACTCTAGCATTTAAAGTTGCATTAGGTGCGATTTGTGAAGTATATCTAAAAACAGCTCCTTCAATGAATAAATAATACTACCTTTTTTACAAAAATTAAGAAAGTAAGTGAACTATCACAATTTGTCAATTTATTCCAAATATACCCCACAATTAAAGAGTAATGTTTTTTGTTGATGTTAACAACCATTCATTGTAAGAATAAATTTAAGGTCAATTTGCCTATATAAATTGAACGCCAAAGAAAGGAAAGTTTGCCTATATAAAGAAAATGGAGGGAGTGCTGTGTTATTAAGTGAAAATTGGTTAAATGTCACTATTTTTCAAAATGACCAACCTCAATAGTTATGAAATACAAAAAAAATCTTACCCGCCAAATTCAACTGTGCAATATTATTACTCATTCTAAAATCTAAATGCTATTAATTTAAGTTTTAAGAGCAAGATCAGAACCCAACAAGAATTGGATCAAGGACACACATAACAATCCCACCTTCAAAAACACATGTTGAACAAATCAGAAAGGAGAACTAACCACAGCTGGAGGCACTTCTGTTTCATCATCATCCTCGACTTCTTCAATGTCAGCTGCTGAATCCCAGTCAATTTTAAGTCTTTTAGCAGCCTCTTTAGGGTCTATACCAGTGTCTGTGGCTTTTGCATAAAGGGATTTTTTTGGCTTTGTCTTTGGTGCTTCAACCTTCTCTCAGTAAACACAAATCATTAGCTACTTATAATTAATATGGGCTGTTTTCTTCTTTGTTTACAGTTATGGTGAACGAGGTTAATAACAAAACTTCAAGAAAGAAGAAGAAGAAAAACAAAGAGATTAAACAATTTGGACACTGCACAAAAGGAGAGCCGAATGTGAAAAGCACATGTATCATGTTGCCTAAATTTTAGAACTGGATCATGTTTTCTGGAAACACAAGGAGGCTAATAACCAATTTGGTGAATATTATTCAACTGGGAAGACTACCCCAGCTTTACTTAGTGCATGATGTTATTTTGGCCAAATGATGTTTTCAATGGATCCCCAAAAAATAAACTCTACGCTCTTCAAAATAAAATGCATCTGTCCTCTAACAATGATAGAACATCATCTCCTATTGTAAACCAAATTTTCCATTAGAGCAGCACTCATGTAGTAACCCCCCACTAATAATCTATTTTTTCCAAAACAATTAAATAATTTAGCAAAAGGATAATCAAAATTGACAGATATATGCTTTTTCTATGTTGTGACGAATTTGACACGTACAAATCACAAGAAAGAGAGAGAGAATTAGTAATATGCAAGAAAGCTGAACCAAGCTTTTGAAAGTAAAAACAGATGTAATGAACCTAAAAGAGACCAGTATAAATTGAAACGAAGCTAAATCCCTCATAAAAAAAGGTCTCAATATTACCTCTAACTTGGGCCAATTCAACATTTCCTCAGCAAGCATTTGAAGTGCAACAAGATTTTTCGGGACTTTACCTTCATTCACCTAGTAAAAGAGCGTTTTAGTATAGCAAATTAAATGTCCTTCATAAATTCTAAACACAAGGTATAAAATGTATACTTGGAGATCATACCAAGCATGTTAAATTTATTGTCCAAACACATCAATGTTTCCTGAAGCTATCATCGCTATCCATTAAAGTCAATGCAGTAAATAAACGATACGGATAAGTTAGCATATCAAGCAACACAGGGGACCATGAACAATGCAACTATTGAACATCTGTCTCCATTACAAAGATAAGAATGTACCTAATAAAATATACTTGGCACTGGCTGCAAGCAGTTTCAGCGTCAAAGTTAGATTAGCGTTTACTAATACCGCTCAACTCAAATACAATAACCTGCACCCACCTGGGCTGTTTTTTCGTCTGCTAAATGCACACATGGTAGAGGAGAGGACTATAAGTTTAATCATTAAACAAGATTGCAATCCACTAGCCTTTTTCTCATTGTCATTTACAACATGCTTTGCTTTTTGTGATTGAGCTCTACAGAAGTTCTTTCACATCCATTTCTTTTTATTCTCTGCTCTTTTACTGTCTTTTTTTTTTTTTTTCATTCTTCCAAGACCTATAAAATACTCTTTACTCAGTACTTCATCAAGGAAATCAAACCTTTTTCTTTCAAAATCTAACAAGTGTTTTGTGAAATAATAAGCATTTTTATTCAAATGGCCATACAAGTAGCTGTAAACAGTAATTTGCAAATCCTTATTGAAATTACAAATTAGAATGTTCTACTTTCTTTGTACTCATTTATTTATATAACATTCAAAAATCAGAAGCACACCAAACAGTTACCCTAGTCAAAGATTACACTTCCTAGAAACAGTTTCAGATCATCAAAATCAGCACATTATTTTCCTCAGTTCTAAGTTGCTTATAGCAAAAGTATGCTTTAACTTAATAGCAACCTCAAGGTTGCTACGTACAAGCACAGATGAATTGCGACTTTAGGTTCTTCGAAATGGCAACGAAAGTGGAAGTTACCTGTTCTAGGGCTTCAGCCAAGTCATCTCTGGTTGGGTAATCGGGACCTTCAATTCCGAGTAGTCTCCTTCGCTCAATTTCTCTAGGGTCTTCAATCATAATTGTCAACTTAACCTAGAAATAAATCAGAAACACAAGAACTTGATTGCTAAATCAAAATCAAAATAACACAACTACAAATACAAGGAAAGTGTAAATTAGTTAAAATTGAACTAAATTCAATGCATAAGTTACAAAAAAAAGCAACAATACCTCATTAAACAGCATGTCTCTATTTTTCTTAAGAAGCTCTAACACCTAATGAAAACCAGAAAAAGATTACTAATAAGTAATAGATACAAAATGAATAAAAAAAGAGAGGGAAATCAAAACAGACCGTTTTAATTTGTTGAATATATTCAAGGTCTTGAGGGGTAGGTGGAGGTGAATCATCATCGTCTTCTTCCTCAGATGCTTCTTGTTCGTCCTGAATACGCAATTCCAGGTCTTCTTTACCAGCCAACAAGCCATTCTTCTTTCTTCTCCAGCTAATTTTACCGTTATGGTAGTTTAGGGAAAAGCAGAAGCTACCCAATTTTGGAGTTCTCAAAGAACAATGATATCGCGGGAACAGAAAATGGGTATGCACAGAACAAGCATTAGCAGGTAACGGAAGTTTGCAAGGCTGCAAAGCCATGATTTTTTATTTTTATCTAATCCTGAACGTTCGATCCACTACGATGATTTCAGGAACAGGGATAGAGATTGGAGATTACAGAGGCTAGAAAGGGTATGAGAGGATTCGTACCACCGATTATGCTATTGAATCATTGATGGAGAAGAAACGCAGAGTTAGCTCCAGTGAACAGTACAGATAGAGGCAACCAAGGTTCAGTCTTGTAAAGATTAATGCTAGTATCTGGTTAAACTATAAGGGGGAAAAACCGTACGTTCTTTGATTTTGCAATTATTTACACTTTATCACTGCTACATCCATTTTTCTCATATTTTTATATTTATTGTTTCACCGATACCAATACAAACCTACATTTTAATAATATCAATACAAAAATAATAATAAATAATTATTAACCTTTTAAAAATTTACTTTTTCACCAATACCAATAAAAAAATAATAATAAACAATTACAAAACTTATTATAAATAAAAATATAAACAATTCAAAAAAACACTCAAAAATAAAAATGTAAACATATCATAAAAACAGAAGTAATATTAGCTAGCTTCTAAAATAAATGGTGTTTCTTACTACAAAAATTATTTTTAAACTATTATTTTTAACGTTAACGTTGATATTCCTTATTTAATTATGTAAGAATTTAATTTTTTTACTTAATTATATTTATTAATAATATACAAAATTAATTATAGAGTAATACATAAATATATTTATAATAAAATATTTATTGAAATATGATTTAAATTTGATTAATTAATAATTGAAATAATATTATTTATTTAGAATATAATTATTAATAATTCTATTATTCTTTATTAGAATATAATTTGAATTTAATTAAATAATAATTAAAATAATATTTTTTATTAAAATATAATTTAAATTTTATTAATTAATAATTAAATAATATTTTTATTAAAAATATTTAAATATAATTAATTAATTACTACAAATAATTATATTAAGACAATTTTACTTTTGATAATATAAATTTTATGAGGACATTTTAGACAAAACTAAATTGCTTATTTTCATATATAGATAAGTTATTTGATAAATTTAACGGATAAACGGTTGATATGACGTTTTTATAGAACTTAACAAGCCCAGTAACGGTGTTATGCTGCGGCAAAAAGTTTTCATATTTGTTCATTGTCTTAATTTCACAAATAATTACAGAAAAATGGTTTTTCATATATACAATAGGCTGATAATAATAAAATTATAAAAAAATACTTTATAAATATAAGCGTATCTTTAATTCATACGTTGTTTGATAATTATAAAAATCTACATTAAATAGTATTGTAAATAGTAAATAATACGTCGTTTGATAATAAAGTATCTTTAATTCATACAATGTTTAAAATATATTTATAAAAAAGACAACAAAACTAAAGAAAATGATGCATTTTAAGTAGACATGTAATATGATACACTTTTAAAATACTAACAGCAAATATAAAAACTTTTCCAATAAAACTACTAAGTCAATAACTACATTAAAAAATTGAAAAAATAAAAATTTATAACTCCAAAGCAAATTTTAACATTTGACAAAATTAACCTTTTTCTTGTTTATTTCCCTTATTGGGAAGAGCAAATGTTAATAGGAGTATTTATTAGGAGCAAGCTTCAGCTCAGTTGGTTAAGGCGCTGAGCTTTTTCTGGCACGATCCGGGTTCGACTCCTACCTCCTCCTCCCTCCTCTTAGATTAGAATAGATTTAGGGATATCTATGTTAAAAAAAATAAAAATAAAAAATAATATGAGTATTTATTATGGAAATTAAATTACTACTTTTTCTTTAATTTCTTTACATTTCCATCTCATTATGTATTTATTAATTCTTTACGTATAGAAATATGGTAAGTTTTTAATTTTTTTATTATTATTTATAAATAATTTAACCTAAATATACTTTAATCTACCTAACACAACCCATCAAACTAAACTGAATCAAAATAAATTGGAGCATACTTTTCAATCAAACGACTGTAATTAAAGTGTGAATTAGGGATGTTTGCTAGAGATTTAGAGGGATACTCCATGGCTTGTTGAAACTGAAGCAGAAGCAACTTCTTGTTGAAATCTAAAAAATATTGTACATATTTAAAAGCTTCAAAACGATAATCTATTTCTTTGTTTAACTCTTATTTAAATTTGTTTACAGAATGTTTCTATACAAGATAGAAATAGGCTAAAAAATAAAAAAGTAGTAAATAAAAAAAATTAGTAATAAATAATATTCTGAGCAAAGTTTTATAACGAATTTATCATAGAGGTTGACAGAATGGACGGAGGATGCTAGAACCTATGACGCATGAAAATCAATTAAAAATGACATACGATAATGACTTATAAGAGTACAAGCTAACCTAGTCAATCAGTTAATTTATCCTTTTAACATCAGTAAGTCTAAGCTCAAATAAGTCTAGTCCAATACATTTTTACATATCAAAGGTTTTAGTCTAAACCCATTTTGTCAATGCGTATCCGACATCTATTTTTGCATATCATGGGTTCTAGCCTACGCCCATTCTATCAACACCTATCTGATACATAAATAAATTCGTTAGTATTTTGACATATTGCAAGTTTCAAATAAACGTTTAATGTAAAAATATATATACTATATATATATTTACGAGATTTAAAATATGTTTAAAGAAGTGATAACGAAAGTTTAAAAAAAAAAAACCCAATTCGATATTATCAATAACAAATATATAACCTTAAAAGTAAAATTCAATGCAATAAAGATAATAAATGATATTTCCTGTCAAAAAATAATAATAAATGATATCAAAATAATTTGAGTTAAAATAATATATAAAAAGGAAATTAGAGAAAAATGAGTAATTGAAACTATCGTAAATTGAATTAAGAGGGCTTATTTTCACTAGAGGTACCCTAACTTTGGACAGTATAACAAAAAAATACACCAACTTTAATTTATAATAAAGAGGTATCCTAACATACAAAAGTGTAACAAGATGGTACTTTTAGCCGGTTTCCAATATGTCATAATGACCAAATATAATTTTGATTAAATTTCACTAGAAATACCTAAACTTTAAATGAAAAATGTATTTTTTATTTTGGTTCCATAATTTGATATTATTTTTTAAAACTAAACAAATTGTACTTTTTATAATAATTTCCTTTAGTAAATAATAATAATAAGTTTCATTAATTAATTAATTAAAATTATAACATTTTAATATTTTAATTCAAATGATAGGGCTATAAAATCAACTACCACTATTATGACTACTACTACCAATATCATCATCATCATCATTATTATTATTATTTTGAAAAAGGAAAAGATAATATCTCAAAGGGTTAAATATGTAAATTAATTATATTTATTTTTTAAAAATAAAAAATTTAATTAATTATAATTATACAATTACTAAAATATTCTTTTAAAAGTTTGTTTATTTAAAATAATTATAATTATTTTTTTTAGTAATAGAGTTTCACTTAAATTAAAACTAACATTCTTCAGTGGCTTCTTTTTCACCTCATTCCAAAACTAACTTTTAAAATCTTTCAACTAGATTTTGGATATTTATAACCATTAGGAAGGTTATTATACGGAAACGTTGATGACAAAGTTAATTTGTTGACTTGGCCTTTCACCAAATTCCAAAAATTTTCAGTTAAATCAACCTATAACTTTATAACATCGATTATTGGAACAACCTGATAGTTCTAATCTGGTAGGGGGTGCATAATTCATTGGCTAAAATTTGAAAAATTAAGATGCCATAAAAAATCCAGCATCATCTTTATAGAGTTTGCAGAAATGTTATGCCTAACTTTGCTTTCCAGAGGATTTAGTGGTTGCTGTTCATGGAGTTGCACATAAAAGTTGGACATGAAATGACACTCAATCCTTTAGTGGCTGATAAAGAAGAGCAAAGTTGGGCTTGATGCTTGCCAATCAAAAATATTGCAACTCGAATCATATATATAGAAAGTAATCTTTTTGCTCACCATTTGGCACAAGATAGTTTAGTCTTATCACATTTTGAAGCTGTAAGGATGAGCAATTTGCGTTGCTCTTATCATCATCTCTATTTGCAATTTGCTCTTAACATTCGTATAACTTATTGTATTATTAATATATAAAGATAAAGTAATAGTAATAAATACACCATTTTAAATTAAATTAAAAAAATTATAAATTAATTAATTTTTTATATCCCTAATTTAACTTATGTTGTTTGGTTTATTAAAAAGTTTACAAATTGAGAGAAAAATTTTTATACCCATTCTTTTATGAGTAGCTATGGTGGCTGGCGTCAGTTCTGGGTTAGTATTGAGTGCCTAGGATTTGTATTTGGAGAGAAGAAGATAATTAATAGGACGGGTTGGGTCTTTGTTCAAACCTGGCTACCCGTCCACATCGGCGTATTTGGGAAGTCCAATTAGGACACAAAACGACGTCATTTAATAAGTAATTAAAGGCATGGGTTAACTTAAGAGCTGAGAGGTAAATTCAGTTTTCAATCCAAATTTTTTGAAAAAAAAAAAAAAGCTAACAAACACCTCAATTAAGCAAATTGTGCTGAATTTGTTTGTAACAGAATTGAGAATGTACTGAAATTATGACAAGCATGAAAGTTTGTGCTGAAATTGTTATTTAAACCTAAGTCGTTGATGAATACTTACAATACTAAAATAAAAAAAATATCAAATAAATCAACATAAGAAAATTACAATGTAGTTTAAAGAATATATATATATTGAAAAAAAAATTATATATTGTTCTTAGCATGTTAAATGGAATTTATTTAACATATATTGTTTTGGATATGTTTACAGTATTTCAAAATATATTTAAAGTATGCTAAAATTATGCTTAGAGAAGAGATAATAAATTTTAAAAAAAAAAGCAATTTTAACAGTTAAAAGATGTCTAATCATGAACAAATATAATGGGATTTTTTTTAAAGAAAATTTGAAGTTAAAATGACATAAAAATAAATGCAAAGAGAAAACAGTTAAAGTTACTGTCTATGAAACCTACATAGAATTAGTTATGACATTCTGGGGATACTTTCAATATGAAAAATTAAACAAATCAAGCTAAGTTAATGTATATGGTATTTAAAGAATGACTAAAACAAGTATATAAAAACAATCTTGTTAGTAAGATGTTTAAAATACGTTTAAATAATGTATATTATTCATGAGGAGTTTGGAGTATATTTATAACATGTTACAATATGCTATAAATAAAATGTTTAAAATATATAGAAAATATGTTGAAAGCATGAGTAACGATAATATGAAGACAAATATTGTCATTTAGGTTTCCAAAAACTTTGCAGCATTTTTTAAACACAACGTGGAGGTTTAAATGACATTTTCAGCACGAACTTTGGGTCAGTTGACAATTTCAGTACTTTTCAACTTTTGTGGTAAAATCAATACCAAATGCATAATTAAGGACAGTTTTAACATATTTTCAAAAAACGCCGCCGTTTTAAGTTCCAGAACAATAGTAAAATGAATGAAAATGCTGCCATTCTAAGTTTATATTTTGAAAATATACTGAAATTATTTTCAATTATGAATTTGGTGTTGATTTTGTCCTAGAGTTAAAAAGTATTCAAATTGTCAATTAACTCAAAGTTCGTTCGTGCTGAAAATGTCAATTTAAGCGCAACATCGACAACCAATTCCTACCTGAATACCTTCCCATGGCCTGCTGTCAACGGCACCTCTAGTTGTGATGGTTTGGAAGTTCTGCACCTCAATCTTCAATCTATAACCCTTCACAAGCCTAACGTGCTCGTTGTTATAAGGAAAACATCAAAACCCCCATTAAATTAAAGTATGAGAGAAACAAAAAGGAGGAAGAAGAAGGGCAAAGTTGGAATACAATGAATTTATTAATCTTACTATATGGGTAAAGGAACATAACTTTACACCATCACTACCATTTGGCTAGTATTCATCCATCATAGTCCAACAACAAGGATTTCCAGGAATAAATATTAAATTTAATATCATTTTCTACTATTTTGTTTAAAAGATGAATGTTGTTAATCATTTATTTCATAGAAATGATAAGCACATCTTGTTATAAAAATAAATAAATTTGAAGAATTGGCTTGTGTTACATGAGTTTGGTTCCAAATGGTACAAAAAGTTGAGTCAAAAGGAATATATCCTTGTTAAAATTGATTGGAATCAAGGACCTACACATATTGTTTTGAAATGAAAACTAAAAATACTGATAAATAAAAGAGCATTTGCAGAAACTTAAGAATATCTGACAAAGATTCGTCCTATGCAACTCCTTTAGCCACCACTCGGTAATAATAATAAACAAAAGAAAGAAACAAAAGCTGTCTATGCGTCGTGACCCTTTTATCCAACGAATTGGATGCACACAACACAAAATTTGCACCTTTTTTTTTTATTAGTTTTTCTTTCCCATATTGCATGAGTATCCTACTCAAACTATCTTTCACACATAGTGCATACTAATCTGGATTCGACGCGGAAAAGAATTCTGATAGCGGTTAATCTCTCCCTATCAAAAACTGTTGCATTCTTAGAACTCAGACTCAAAATCTTTAATTAAGTTGGTAAAAGCCATTGCCACTCACTCTGTCCACGCCTTAGGTTTCTTTCTTTTGCTTTGTTGCCATACAATTTATACGTATGACTATGAGCTTAGCTTCATCATCTTTTCATTCAGGTGCCATTTTTCTGTTATATATAAATAATAACATAAACACAGAAACTTCTGTCCAGAATGTTGCTTTGATTGATTATGGATAAACAAATTATATAAATTATCTTATGCAAAATCCACTCCAAGAACATTTCTTCTTGTCCCATATGTAACTTATAATTGGTAACTGTGTCTTTTTTTTCATAGTGGTTTGTTACTGTCGCACACTAGTAGTGGACTTCATGGTCATATATATATAACTTTATAGTACTCCATATGATCACTTGCTTTTGAGTAAGAATTTAATATTTGTTCGAAAGAAAGATTTAATTCATATTGTATTTGTATCATCATCACAAAATTGCAACACTAGCAATCATTAACCTATATTCATGCTGCGCATCAATAAGTTGAGAATGCTAGTTATACTTCTCTAAGCCCACTCATACACTTAAACTTGTAATTTATTATTTGTCATAATTTTTTAACAATTTTTTCAAAATTTCTTTTCGATAAAAGATCGATTAATTCAGATTCATATTATAATAACATTATGGAGCGATTTTTTCGACCCAATTTTTTCAATTTAAAATGTAAAGATTATTATTGAGCAATTTTAACATACTAATTAGTTTTAGAAAATTAACATAACTTGTTACTACTGTTTTAAATGGTATTTCGATCTTCTTAACACAATTGAATGGTGAGATGATGAACATGAACAGACAGCTCTAAAGTAGGATGAAATGAAAGTGCATAAACCTATTAATATATTCTCCGAATTTGAGAAACCTAAAACAATAATAGGGCCATACACACCATGAGTGGATTTCCAAATCGGTTGGATTTATGTACTTTTTTTTTTAAATAAATAAAATATATTTAATTAAGTATTGGGAAATACTATTTAAGTAACTAACAAATCGTTGTTTCAGAATATAATAGTAGTACAATTAGTTACAAATTTATGTTGTTAAAATATTTTTAAAGGAATTACTGTTATGGCTGCGGCTTTCTTTAATGATATCAAATGTGATAATGGGTCATTAAACAAGACAAAGGAAAAGAGATAATTATTTTGTTTTGTTGTGCATTGGTAAGGATCATCTTTTGCAAAAATTTAATAATATTTTAAGAGTGATATATAAAGATGAACAAGGAATTTTGTCTTTTATGTAGTAGTGTTCTGATTAATAATGTTATGCTCTTACTCTTTCTTTTACTGAGATATTATTTTTTTTTCAACATATATATATATAAACTCACTCGTCCGATGTAGATAGCGAGATTCGAGCAAAGGTTTTACCAATCACTTTTACTAAGATATTATGCTCTTATTAAAGATTTATAACGTTATTTTTCATAATAGATTTTATGTTTTGAGTTTGATATGGTATTTTATTGCCATGAAATAAGGGAAAACACCAAATTCCAATATACGTTTGATATGGGGTCAAACTTAGAAATGAAACCACCTTGAGAGAAGACAAGACAACATAGAAATATATGATGCTAAGTAATAAATCATAGAAAAGAAACTAGGGCAAATTTGAGTCCGAATGGGTTTGAAAATTGCATCACAAGAAAGCCCATGCCTCCCCTTATTCTAAAGCTGTCCTTATTTTTATCATTTGGCTGGAATTGCAATAATTTCGTCCGAAAACTGCTGAAACACCAATGGAGACATACTTTATCTTCAAGATCTCGGAGAGATGAGCCCATTGCCACCAAAGTCACCATCATATGTTCACCAGAAGTCAACGAAAAGAAGCTATAAAGTTTCTGCAGCCGAGTACAATATATCTATAATTTTTAAGAACTGGAACACCTGCTGCACACCCCAGTATATTTTTAAGAATGAAGGAAAAAGTATAATTTAATTAGGGTTTAAATAAATCAAATTATT
>CATIWJ010180316.1:0-10995 GCA_949640765.1 Croton laevigatus
TAACAATGTCGCTAATTTATCACGAACAACAAAAATCCCAAAACATATTTTCAGATTCTTCATAAATACTGAAAGCCCAGAAATTCATTATCATACCCGTAAGCTAAGCTAAGTACATTGCCAAATACAAGGTTTCAGTTTTTTTTTTCTTCGCGTCAAGTAAGGAAATCATGAGGGGAAGCTTCGATTGGTAACCGACTGCCGGAGGAGCAAACAGTGTGGCTGGAGGTGAATTTGAGGAACAGAGGGAGTACCATATCACCGAGAGAGAGAGAAACAGAGATGTATGATATTAGAGAGAGAGAGAGAGAGAGAGAGAGGGAAGGGAAAGAGTTCAACCCCCTTTGGTCGGTATCGGATCGGAGGGCCAACGGTAGCGGCTGTGTTGGGCGACCACTAGTTTCCCTTCTGACGGCGACGAGGCGGCCTGGTTCTGGCGGCGAGGCGGAGATTGGGTAGGGTTGGCGGCTGTGCTGCGTTTCAACGAAGAAGAAGATATGTGTTTTGGCAATTTTCATTTCAGTCCCTCATTTCTTAAGTGTTTTCAAAAGGGTTTGTAAAATTACATTTTAGTCCTTATATCGTTATTTTAACAGCAAAAATAGACATAAATGATATTTTTGTCAACGGAATTAAAACAGAGGGAGATTTTTGTTTGAAAAATAAAAGACAGGGAGGAAAATGTAGAAATGGGTAAAATATAGGGAGGAAATTGTAAATTTCCCATATATTTACCTATAATATTTCAATAATACTAATAAGTATTGGTGGAGGTCATCAATTGATATTGATCAAGGTATGCATTGTTGTAGTTGGAAGCAACTTGCAAAATCGAAAGGCTAGGGGGTGGGGGTGGGTGTGTTAGGATTTAAATAATTAAGGGAATACAATTTATCTCTAGTTGCCAAGTAAGGTTGGATATTAATGGTCAATCCAAATTCTTTTGTTGCAAAGTTGTTTAAGGCTAGATACTATCCAACTTCAGATTTTTGAAATGCTGGTGTAAGGAGTAATCCAAGTTATATATGGAAATCCATAATTGATGCAAAAGTTGTTTTACAGTTGGGATGCTTAAAGAGAGTTGCTTATGATAATATTGTCAATGTGTTTTCAGAACTTTAGTTACCATCTATTATAAGTTCTATGATTCGAAGTATAAATAACACAGGGATTGAGAAGGCAGATTATTTGGATAAGCAGGTAGTGGCGGAATTAGATTATTTACAAGTAGTACATGCTCTTTAAATCTACTAAAGTTGATTGTTCATATTTTAGTAATTTGATTGTAAAGTGTAGGCAGTTGGTGAATACTTTTAATTCACTTGATGTGAAATTTGTAAAACGGTTAATGAATTAATGTACTTGTAGTTTTGCAAGAGTAGTTGTTTCCATATCTAATTGTATGGAGTGGAAGGATACTCCTCCAGATTTTATTTTTGAATATTTTACATGATGATATGAATAATAACATGTGGTTTGGTAATCTTAATAGTCGTGGACTCAGATGCTCAACCTATTGTTGACGCTATCACGGATCTTGGTTATAAGAATTATTTAGCTACCTAAATTTTTATAAAAACTAATATTTAATATTTAAACTTGTATACATTTTACTCTTTAAAAAAAAAAAATTGTTGACATTTTATCAACATAAAATTGCAAAAACCAACATTTGTTAAGTTGTATAAATGAAATTTAGTGGAGAAATAATAGAAATATTATTCGAGTTGCTTTGTTCAAATTAATTAACGCATCAATGGGATCTTTTGAGTGTAATATAGATGCTACATGGGCAGTTCGGTTTTGGCTTGTGTTATGTGTAGCAGGGAAAATCTTGAAGTGTAATGGCAATGGAGATCCTACAATTGAAGAAGCCTTATGCTCTAGGGAGACACTAAACTGGATGACGAATTTGCAGGTGCGTTCGGTTATTATTGAAACATATTAATGCAACAAAGATCCTCTCCTTGGGTGTGTAAATACCTATGTAAAAAAGAAAAACCTAAAGCTTTTGATTCTTCAGTAATTTTGGTGTCATCTTATTTTCAAAGTATTATTGAGGATTGTAAAGTTTTGTTAAATGAGCTTCAATTTGTCAATTATTTTGCGCATACTTGAGCTAAGTAGCTGAATGTCTGGTCTTCAATGGGGGTATACCTTCTTCTGGAGTCAAACTGTTGATGAATCCGATCATGGATGCTTGTTGTCACTTGTTAGAGGCTGATGTTGTTGAGGCTATCTGCCCCCGTTTTCTTCATTAAGGGTTTTACTGCCCTCCTTTTCATTTTAAAAAAATTAGTTGGTCTTTCTGTAAATAGAACTCTTGAAACCGGGAATTAAAAAATATTTGAATGGTAACATATGTGATTTAGTAAATTTTCAATTTATTGATGTATTAGAAAAGTTCTGAAAATTTTCAATTTTCAAATGTATTAGAAATCCAATTCAAATAAAAAAATACCATAACATTAAGACTTATACAATTAGTATTAGTATTTTAACATCAGTAAATCTAAATTCGAATAAGTACTTAAGTATGTAAATATGTTGATACAAGCTTCCGATTATATCAAATTTGCCCAATTTCTTCAATTTCAAGATTATTTAGTGACTTATAGTTGTGAGATTATTTTAACGTTTTTAATACTAACAACTATTTAAACGGAAATTTTTTTTCTTTTTTTTTTTTTCAGATTTTTAAGGTTTGGACTAATCTACTCTCAGGTCTTCTAGTTTTGAAAAATCAATTTATAGGATCATTGTATTTTTAATTATTCAACTTTTGGGTCTTTCTATCAAATTTTCATTCATTTCACCGTTAAATAGTGTTAATAATAATTAATAAATGTTGCCACTTCAACTTATGGATCTATACAATATTACTTTTAGTAGCATTTTCTAACGTGATTTGCACGTGTTTACTCGTTTAGACACTCATTAATTAATTATATAATAGTTTAAAATTTTTATTAAATTACATTTATTAATTATATATAAAATTAATTATTGAAAAATATAGAAAAATTAGTACGTATTACTTATTATATAATTGTATTTTTTGTTAGAATATAATTTGAATTTATTAATAGATAATTAAATTAACTATTTTTATTATAATTTAATTAATTAATAGTTAAAATTATATTCTTTATTAAAATATGATTTAAATATAATAATTATTATGAAATTAAAATATGATTTAAAGATAATTATTATTATAAATAATTATATAGTATTTCTTATTAGAATATAATTGAATTAAATTAATAAAAATTGAAATATATTTTTTATTAGAATTATATTTGGATTTTCTTAATTAATAATTAAAATGATATTCTTTATTGGAATATAATTTGAATTTAATTAGTTAATTATTATCAATAAATATATAAAGACAATTTGATTTAAATATAATTATTATTATAAATAATTATATAATATTTTTTATTAGAATATAATTGAATTAAATTAATAATAATTGAAATATATTTTTTATTAAAATAATATTTAGATTTTCTTAATTAATAATTAAAATGATATTCTTTATTGAAATATAATTTGAATTTAATTAATTAATTATTATAAATAAATATATAAAGATAATTTTATACTCCATAATATTGATTTTATAA
Source organism: Croton laevigatus (assembly GCA_949640765.1). Taxonomy (NCBI): domain Eukaryota; kingdom Viridiplantae; phylum Streptophyta; class Magnoliopsida; order Malpighiales; family Euphorbiaceae; genus Croton; species Croton laevigatus. Next base: position 3,633 of record CATIWJ010180316.1, read on the forward strand.
GTGTATTTTGAGTGAAGTAAAATGATCTCTTATTCTAACATTTATATTTATATAAGAGATAGATAGATTATTATATTATTTTTAAACAATAAATAAGAAATTCTAAAATAATTATTTTATTTTCCATCTTCTTGCCCTTTTTCATGCGTATCTTCATCTCACCATTCAACCTACCGTCGACCACCAACACCGCCACCCACCAACACTCCCCACCTGCTTCTCACTAAATCATTTGCCACTTAATCATATTTTTTATTAAAAAGCTATACAAAAACTCACTCTGACACAATTTCCCTTCTCCGTTCAAACATGTGAATTCAAGCTTTTAGAAACGTACATTTTTTTTTTTCTAATAGAGTAGAAACGTAGATTTTTGGTATAGCAAAGCAAAATGCTTCATCTTCTTCCGTAACGTAAGGACCAATTATTCTAATATGGCAAATTTCACGCATGTGCGCCACATTAATGTCAAGTAGTAATAAGCAGTTGGTCCATATCATTGATTTGGACAACTTTGGAATACCCAGTATATCACATGCGTATATCACATGCGTTATAATTTTTAAAGAAATCAAATACTAAATTGTTAAAAAGAAATTCTAGACATCAAATTGTCAATTTTTTTAAAGTTCAGACACTAAATTGTCAATAAAAAAAATTCAGACACCAAATTATAAAATTTTGAGAAGTTCTGACACTAAATTTATCATTATTCAAAAAATAAATGAATTTTGAAAGATTATTTTGTATATAACCAAATAACCCATCTTCTTCAACCTTCTAACCTAGTCGCCGACCTCCACCTCCTACTTTCTAATCGAAGCCGCTCCTCCACCTTGTGCGGGCTCAGCCTGACAACCACCAATTGAAACTCGCTCTTTCACTTAAAATTGATTTTGATTTTGTTTTCTAAATCAAACTGAAACGGTGAAAAACAAAAACGAAAGGTTTTGACCGATTGCATACAAAGAACAAGGATTTACGGTTTTGATTGGTTCAGGCCAGAGTAGAAAAAGGGAAGGTTCAATAAGTGGTGGAGACTAAGATGTCGAACGACGATGATGGCGGTGAGCATCAGAAGAGAAAGATGTGTTCAAGCCAGAAAACCCAATTGCAATTTTTGAAAGTCACATTCATATTGTGCAATTTCAAAAACAGAAAGAGGGAAAGGGAATCAGTGGAGGTGAGCAATCACAGTGGTGACGGTAGTGATGGTTGTGGAGGCAAAGGAGTGGCAAGCTAGGTGAGAGAAAATACATTATTGGTAAATTTGGAGGGACTATGACCATTTTGGTTAAATTATAAGGACAATTTTGCAAATAAGAGGGAGCACGCAATTCAGTCTTCGGTCTCAACATTAGCAAGGAGCAATATTGTGTCATTTTTTAAAGCTTATGGAGCAAATAGGTCTCTTATAAATCTTAAGGAGCCTAAAAGATTTTCGATAGTAGCAGAGGGAGCAAGTATGCATTTACCCAAAATTGCCGTATATAAACAAATTTGTGTGAAAACCGAGAAAATGAAATGACTATTCTCTTGTCCCATCACAGCAGTCCAACGTCGACAGTACTACTTTGAGGCAAATTATGAAGATCATTTTCTTTTTTTTTGCGAAAGATACATTTGACTCGTACTATTCGAAAATATTACAATTGACTACCTCTAATTGAGCATTCCTATTTTATAAAAAAAAGTGTCAAAATTATGAAGATCATATGCATTGCTCAATTTGATCCTTCAATTTTATCTAATTTTGCAATTTAATAATGTAATTTTTTTTTTTTAAATAGTCCTCACCTTGCCCTTTTGAGTTAAAACAATCCCACCAAACTTATTTTACCTAACCGTTTATCTATATTGAAGACTTAATCACCAATATATATATATATATATATAATAAATTTAGCTAAACTAAGCGTACGGGAAAACCTTTTTGACAAAAAAGTCTAAATGACTAAATTTCAAAATGATACCAACTTCAAAGCCTAAATTGAGCATTCTTTCCAAATACAAGGCTGTTATTATCAATCAAACTTCATAATCTTAAAAAAGCTAAAAACAAAATCACAAGGGTTTGCTATCAATATTTTGGAATGACAAAAACAAACCAAGTGAAAATAACATAGAAACCTTTGCAATGAGAAAAAAAAAGGCATGATGATTGATGAAGTTCCAGCACATACACAAGACAAACTCTTACATGAGTTAATAAATTATGCAAATAAAAAGGCATGGTTCCTACTCCAGTCATTTTGAGAGACATACCAAGATGAAATGGACTTATTTATTGTTGAATGAGATTCAAAAAAGAGAAAAAAAAGCATCATTATTGTCGTTAAACTTGCAAAAATTTGATGGCAGTATGAACATCCTTATCCCCTCTGCCACTGCAGTTGAGGACAACCTTAGCTCCATCTGGAAGAGTTGGGCAGAGCTTCTCCAAATAAGCAAGTGCATGAGATGTTTCCAAAGCAGGAATTATGCCCTCTAACCTTGATAATCTCTTGAATGCTGCACATAACAAAATCAATTAGCACCTACAAACATGTACCATTTCCTTGAATAGAAATCAATTACTAACTACTATTGTTGTTAATAATGGAAGATGTAAATGATGAGCAGCATCAGCAATTTGAAGCACAAATGATTTAATAGTTACATTTCGATTCAAAGTTCAAACATTTTAGTAGTTACATTCTCAATAACCGATTATATTACCTGGAATTATTAATGGGAGTGATAATAAACAAAAGTGAGCAGCGAGAAAATTGAATCATGTGAAAAACCAACTGAACCTACTAAGTGATTTAAGAAAAATGATAAACCATTTATCTTGAAATTGAATGCAAATGGATCAGGACATCACTCTTCAAATGAGGTATGAACCAAAGGTTGGTTACTATGCTCAACCCAACAATAATAAATAGGCAAACAAGCCATACCTTCCAATGCTTCCGCATCTGTCACAGAGTAGTATTCAGCTCGACCTTTCTCTTTCAGAAAACTATGCTCGGGTCCAACACCCGGGTAATCCAACCTATGCAGAAATAAAGATAATGTATAATGCCAGAGAAAAGAGGATCACAAAACATTAACAACCATTTATAAAATTTAGCTAAGTCCCTTACCCTGCACTAATAGAATGAGGTTCTATTATTTGACCATCATCATCTTGCAACAAGTAGCTCATAGCTCCATGCAAGACGCCAACTTCTCCTTTGGACAAAGTAGCTGCATGTTTGCCGCTATCCAAGCCTAAACCTGCAGCCTCCACACCAATCAACCTAACATCCTTGTCTTTCACAAAATCCTCAAAAAGTCCCATGGCATTGGAACCTCCACCAACACAAGCAACCAGAACATCTGGCTTCCCACCCCATTTTTCCTGTGCTTGTCTTCTTGTTTCCACACCAATAACCTTGTGGAACTCTCTAACCATCACTGGATATGGATGTGGCCCAGCTACAGATCCCAAAATATAATGAGTCGTCTCAACATTAGTTACCCAATCCCTTATAGCTTCGGATGTAGCATCCTTCAGTGTGGCTGTCCCAGAGTGAACTGCTCTAACCTCAGCCCCAAGAAGCCGCATCCTGAATACATTAAGTGCCTGTCTTTCCATATCTTGGGCACCCATATATATGATACACTGCAAACCAAACCTAGCACATACTGTAGCAGTAGCAACTCCGTGCTGACCAGCTCCAGTTTCAGCAATTATTCTCTTTTTGCCCAATTTTTTAGCGAGCAAAACTTGACCAACAGCATTATTGATCTTATGAGCCCCTGTGTGGTTGAGATCTTCTCTCTTGAGGTAAATATGAGGCCCCTCACCATTAGGACGCTTATAATGCTCTGTAAGTCGCTCAGCAAAATAGAGAGGAGTCTCCCTGCCAACGTAGTCTTTCAAAATCCCAGATAATTCTTTCTGCAAATATAGATTTCATTTAAAATTAAGATGTATAACACAGCATGATCCCAAACAAATTATAACTCAAAGAGTTAAAATAATGACTAAAATGAGATGAAATAAGAAAAGAAAATTAGAAATGAAAATCAAAATCAATAGCATAACCAATATAAAAAAATGCAGAAAAACATGAAGTACCTGAAAATCGTAGTCGTCTTTGAGAGAAACGAAAGCAGTTTCAAGCTCCGATAGAGCATGCATTAACGTTTCAGGTACATATTTGCCCCCAAATATACCAAAGCGCCCATAAGAATCAGGCCTTTGCCACAAAGAAGGATCAGAATCCTCCTTGTCCTCCATCTTGACAGCCGCCTCTCTAGTCAAAGTGCAGGATACAGAAAATCTAGAACAAGAAGAAGGACGAGATGGCAAAGGTGTAAATTTGTTGAAGTTCAAGGACAATCTAGACACAGAAAAAGGTTTGGTGATAGCAGAAGAAGAAGAAGAAGATGGTATATGAGTTCGGCAACAGGGAGCAGAAGAGGCCATTTCTCTTACGGATTTTTTTTTTGGACAAATTCTATTAGGGGTTTAAATTTTGTATTTTTTGCAGTTTCAGATTTGAATTTGGGAATTTATAGTTGGGTTAGGTTTGACGTGGCAATTTATTTGCCAACGGATGCAAAGGGAAAAAAAAAAAAGAAGAAATTAATATTTAACACTTACCATAAATAATGAGAACCATAATTTCTTTTTATTACAAAAAAACATGGGAGGGTAGGTAGGATTAAAAAATAATTTATTATTTTATTTTGAAAATCGGTTTTCAAACACAAAACAACAAGCTAGTTTGAATTCTTGTATTATTAAGTGGGCGATATTGCCAATCTAATTTTCTCCAATTGGAAGTATGTATTTTGTTTAAGGGATATAGTGACTCATAGGTAAATTATAATTATTTTGGGGTAGGTTGAGATTTTCACATAAAAATAAATTTATATTTTGAGAGTAAACATAAATTATTTTTTTTATTTATATAAGTTGAGTAGTTTATTTTTATTTCCAGATTTCAGTAAAAAAAAAAAAGATTTATTTTGTTGAATTTTTCAGATTTTTTTATGTTTTCTCATTCTCAGTCAAAGCAAAGCAAATGTCTTATTTCGTGTCTATTTTGTTGCATTACTGCAAGTATACAACATAAAATTTTCCTCTGAAAAATGCAAATGATGACTAAGTGAAATTTTCAATTCAACTGAAGCCATGTCATTCCTTTGAAAAATAAAAAAGAAAAGTCTAGTTAATACATCACCACTGCAAACATTAGAAGCTTGAACACGAGTCTCCAAAAACTGCTCCATTTTAAATTTTTGTCTTAGAAATCAAAATATTTATTAAGAGGCGTGTAAGGGTGTTAGCTTGTAGAAATGAGATGGCAGAATATAATACTCTATAACATAGACATTGTTTAGATTAATGGAATTTGAATATGTATGTTTTTATGGCACATAAAAACATATACTATGAATTGTCAATTAAATTTTCTCACTCGTCACGGCCGGTGGTTTCATCTTTCTCTTTTTATTTTTTATTTTTTTTTCTTTTTTATAAATATGTTGTTAGATTTGATGTCATTTGGCTCGGATTCTTAGTTAGATATTTTTATTGTTAGGTAGTATGTGTTTTTTCATTGAAGATAATTTTTTTTTTTAAAAGGTATTTGAGTATTGTCTATGAAGTTATTTTATTTGTTGAAGAAGAGTATATCTTATTTTGATATTTTTATAATATAAATAAATAATAAAACAACTCCTCATACAAAAATATCTATCTATAATAAAATTATGAAATTGAGTAAATTTCACCTTTACGTATGTATGATTCCATATTCCGTTAAAACGATGTAATTAATACTATGATTAAATTCAAAAATTATATATATTTTATTTATTTTTTTAAATAAACGATTATATTAAATATCTAAATTCCACCATTTGTAGATTTTATCGTAACCTCCATTTTATTCAATTAAAACGATAAAAAAAAACATAAAAAATAAATCAAACATATGAGATGAGATTTTATCACAATCATCAATTAATTATTTATATTATATAAATTTATTAATTTAATTAAAAAGTATTTTTAAAATTATAGAATTAATTTGAAATTTCATTCATTAGATAAATTTATGGATTATGGGATGATGAGTTTGATTATGGGTTTATTTATTGGGCATTTGAATACTGAGATTTGACTGTTAGAGATTTGACTGTTAGAGATGACATTTGAAATTTGACTACCTCAATTTTTTCTGACGCTATTAGTTTGCATTTGCACCTAAGAATGAATGATTTATAAGAATGATTTTTGCACCTAAGAATGAAGATATTACCAAATCCACAAAATTATGCATTCAACCATCAACTGAAATTCAATGATAAGATATTACCAAACATCAATTGAATTAATTTTAAAAAAATAAAATAAATGAAATAAGTAGGTCTTATTAATATTTTTTTTCAAAACCACAAACCATAACATAACAAACTGATAATAATTTAAAATTGGGTCAATTACTAATTTTGTGTAAAAAAATACAATTCTAAATTTGATGTGTATATAAAACTATTTACAAATTTGATGTGTTTTTGGCTGATGTGAACGAAGCAGTCTCAATGCATCAGTTAGAATGGCGCAATGACCATTGAGTCAGTTGGACTAGCGCAATGGGTGATTTTTCCTGTCCCATTGCGGCGGTTTGCACCACTTGGGCTTTTGCGCCACTTAAGTGGCAAAATGAAATTCTTTTTTTTTAAAATTTTTTTAAATAAATAAAATTATAGATTGTTTGTATTTAGTCCCGAGATTCATTTTAGAGAGTTGCAGCTTACGGATTTAACTCTGTTTTAAAAATATCACATAAAATAAGTAGAACTGTTAAGTTTAACAGTCTCATCGGATCTACTTATCTAATGTAATGTTTTCAGAGCAGAGTCAAATCTATAAACTGCGACTCTCTAAAATTAATCTCGGGACTAAATACAAACAATATATAATTTTATTTATTTAAAAAAATAAATAAACATGCATTTCATTTTGCATGTTCAATATGTATTTTTGTATTTAGTCCAGAGATTAATTTTAGAAAGTCACAGCTTACAGATTTGACTTTGTTTTGAAAATATCACATTAGATAAGAAGAACCGTTGAGATTGTTAAACTTAACAGTTCTATTTATTTTATGTGATATTTTTAAGACAGAGTTAAATCTGTAAACTGCAACTTTTTAAAATTAATCTCGGGACTAAATACAAACAGTCTATAATTTTATTTATTTAAAAAAATTTTAAAAAAAATTCATTTTACCACTTCAAGTGGCGCAAAGAATTGCATTACAAAAAAAATCATCCATTGTGCCAGTTCAAGTGGCACAATGAGCGACGCGACAATGAC
>CATIWJ010180345.1:0-70883 GCA_949640765.1 Croton laevigatus
TTGGACGAAATTGTATTGAAAAATATTGTTTAAGGGCTGTTTTGTAATATTTTGGACCCAATTGAAGAGCCAAACTAAATTCTGGGTCTGATAGCAAAACACGGAGGGGCCTATCTGTAATTTTCCCAAGTTTTTGGATTATTTTGTAACAGATGGACTTGTTTGAAATGCGGCTAGAAGTTTAAGGACTGAAATATAAAAATTGGACCTTCTTGCGCACGGCCTGGAATCGGAAGGACCAGATGGAGATTATCCATCTCTTTCATCCCCCGCCTCCATTCGCAGCGCCGCCGCCCACGAGCCCGACGGCGTTTCCGGTTACGGTTGGTGACGAGGTCGGTACCGGTCGACTCCCCATCTCATCGCTGACCCATTCGTAGTCTTATCTCCAACGGCCAGTGACCGAACGAAGAGATATGGCGGCTGGAAGCTTCGATGAACAGTTAACGTTTTCTGGTTTTTAAATAGCTCGTACGCCGGTGTCCGACGACCAATCGGCGAGTTGCTTGCCATGAATCGATTCTATTCTTCATGATCTACAATCATATAAGCTTAGATTTTGCGTTAAACACCAGGAAAATCAAATCTCAAAATTCTCCTCTGTTTTTTGTTGTTCTTCCTTTCTTCGAATTTTCTGATTTCTTTTCTTTTTTTTTTTAACTTTTTTTTTCTTTTCTTTTCTTTAAATTTTTGTCCAATTCTCCAACTAATATCAATCCAAATTTTTCCTTAATCTTATCCAACCTCTCTCTTTTTTTTTTCTTTTTAATTTATATACATACACATATTTATATATATATACTTTATAATAATTTTTACCTCTAATCTTATTATTATTATTATTATTATTATTTCATTTATATAAATATACACATATATATATATATATATATTCTCATAATTATTATTATTATTTTTATCATTTTTATTATTACCATTATTATTTAAAAGTAAACATATAATTTACTACTAGTCTAGATTCCAGGTATTACATACCCTTTCAAAACATATCACACCATTTATTCCATACCCTCTCAAATGAAGCTCTTTCTATTACTACTATTGTTATTGTTATTATTGCTTGCTTTATCTACCACCATCAAACCATAAAAAAAGCCCTAAATGCTAGAAGAAGAATAATCACTAGCTAAAATTGCCCCAATCTTCATCATTTTAGGATAAGTTATCATTGTTTGATCTCATGTAGGTGACCATTAAAGGCAACATTGGCAGCCATAAGGTATCGATGGAATCGGGAGTTGCTAAGGTGGCCAATTTGTTTATCGAAAATTATCAATTTGTTACGATTTTAACAATGTCGATCACAATTTTGATCATTTGTGCGGTGGTGTTTGTGTTGAGAAGATCTAACTGCTAGAAATCTAAGTCTCATGTTATTGAACCCCGTAAACCGTTGATTGTAAATTCAAGATATGAGTTTCTTCGACTGTTGTCATCCATGCTGCTATTATTTACACAATTTTCAAGCCTTTTCGGCTGCTAAATGTTAGACATAAAGATGCTATTAACTTCCTCTCTTCAAGCCCGTCCTTTGGCATGGTCATTCGCCTCATCCATTGTCATTTATAGCAATCAAACCTTAAAGGATTCAAAATATTTTTTTGCCTATTCCAACCAAATGAAGAAGAATAAGAAAAAACAATGAAATATTTGGAATCCTTGTTGAAATTTGAAACTAATGATATAATTGTGTTGATTTTGGATGATGTTTAATTTTAAAATGATTGCAATGTTGGTAGTTCCTAATATAAATGGTAGTGGCGGTCGTACTCTATCCAAAGGTGGGACATAAGCTGTTGGGACTAACTTTAAAACATTTTCTCAAATTTACGGAATTAGCTCAATTAGCCATGAAATTTTTGTTCCATAATAGGTTTATATACTCTTAAAACATATCAATTAAGTCACAAAAATATTTAATTAGATTAAATTTGTTAAAAGATGAAAAGTTTAAAGTCAAATTAGTTTAAAATTTAAAATAGGATGAAAATGGTCAAACACGGCAAAATTAAAATGAAATTGATGCTATGGCCCATTGGCGGAGTCACACTTTTTTTTTTTTTTGTTTTTTTGGGAGGGATAGCTACATATATTTCCAGTAGGCTACTAAATAATTTTGTTTATTTTCAAAATATAAGAGGTGGTCTCTAAATTGTCCATCCCTTTTCTCCATTCCTATCGGTCCAATTTGGTGTAATAAGGTTACGAAAAAATAACATTTGGCATGTTAACCTTAAAAGAAAAAGGAATGTCACATTCTTAAATTTTAAAGTTAGAAATATAATAAATGTGTAAAATAAAAAGCGAAAATTTTAGGAAAAAAAAATGCTATTATAGGGCAGAAATAAAAAGTAGTAGTAAGTTAAGTAGAAAATATGTTAAAGATATATATGTACACGTGTACATTTTGATTTTAGTAGTAATAATAATAATAATAATAATAATGATAATAGAAAAATGGGGAATGTTTGAGGAGAGGAATAAAATTATAAAATAATAATAATAATAAAATAAAAAGTTAAAAAGTACAGATGTAAGAATATAAAAAACAACAAAATTTGAAGTACAACACATAAATATATGTATACACATATTATATACATATAAGCACATTAAAAAAAAAAAGGAAAGATGGAAAAGGGAAAAACGTAAACAACACAAAAATTGGACAAATGGAAGATTAAGGAAGAGAGGAGTGGAGAGCAAGGAAAAATGGGGTATAAAAAGGATGTGAACAGTATAATGAAGAAGAGAAGAAAACAGAAGAGAAAAGAGAAACAAAGAAACAGAGGAAGAGAAACCAAAAATTTGAACCAAGTATCATCTTTAACATTAAGAACTTATCACCGGAAACTAAGGCCGCCGATCAACTTCTAGTAGTTTGGGGATCATTTTGGACGCAAGAAACACCGAAAAAAGTGGCTGGAAGCATGAATTACAGTCGGGTTGAAAAAGAAGGTGACGGGTCGACCTCAACTTCAAATCAACGTTTCATCGTCGTCAGTCGTTGAACGGCCGATCTGATACCACCAAATGGACCGGCTCGAAGAGAGGATGAGATCGATATAAGGCTCGTAAGTTGCGGTGGTCGGAATCGTCGGGTACCGGCCGAAAATGGGTCGGGTTCGATAACCCGTTTGCAGAGATAGCGGGTAAAGGAGACGACTCAAAACGGCGTCATTTTGTCCAAAACGCGCTGAAGCCCTGTGTTTTAAGGAGGAAAATTACGCGCCTGACCCAGAATTTTAAGAAATAACAATTTGACCCCATAACTCAATCTTCATGTACAAAAGGACCCCAAAAAATTACAGATGAGCCCCTAAACTCACTTTAGATTTTCAAACATGCCATTACAGTTTATGTTTAATATATATTTGAATTTATTTTATTTAAATAATTAAATAGGGGTCTTAATTAATTATGAGATTATTGTAATATGTTGAATATGCTATATTAGGGGCTCAATTATTTATTTACACTAAATGATTATTTAGATAGAAAAATTGTTAAAATAGTAAGAAATAAATAAAAGAGCATAATTAGAAATTAATAAAAATATTAAGAGAATTATCTAATGAAATGACAAGTTAAATAAATTGCAATTTAGTAGAATGGGCATTAGAACATGAATAGGAATTAGTCTAATTATTAAAATAAGTATGTGTTATGAATAATTGGTTAACAAATAACTAGAAAATAAGAGAGATAAATTATACATAATTAAATTAAAAATATATTATTTATAGAACGAAAATTAACTAGAATTGTAATTATTTTATAAAATAGATGTTAACAGAAATTAGTCCGAGACAACGACACGTAGGAAAAGGACAGGCGAGGCGACAAACATCAGGTTTGGTACTTTATGCTTATTTAATCATTTTTAAATAAATATGTTATGCAAATATGATTTGAAAATTATGTGCTACTGTGATAAATGCTGCAATTGTTTGCTATGTGTGATTTATTTATGAAATTGAAATGTGAATTAATGTTAAATAAGTATAAAGTACCCACTGAACTAGTAGCTCAGTAAGTTTAGTGTATGCTAAACTTGTATGTATCGAAAAGACACCAAGAAATTTAGATTAGTCGAGAAGAGACCAGCCACCATAAACAGTAGAATGGCATATATTGTGGAATGAAGCCAAAAAAGCTAGGAGACCAGAGAATCGAGAAAATGTAAAAATTTTATGATGTAAATTTTATTTTAGTCAATAGTATTTCAATGTTCTGCATACCATGTAGTACTAGTTGTGGCACTCTTAGCTCGGCTAATAGTAGTCGGGTTAAGGGGTGTTACAAGGAAAATATTAAAAATTCAGAAATCTTGATTTTGGTTTCATGTTCAAGAAATATTCCGTAAGTTATTTCCTTATATTAGATGGTAGTTTTTTTATAATTCAAATTTAGGGATATTTACAAAAACCTCCCTAGGTTTTACTCATATCAATATTTTTTTCTCTGTCTTTTTTTTGGAACAAATATCTCCCTCCGTTTTAATTCTGTTGACAAAAATACCATTTTGTCTATTTTTTCTATTAAAATAATGATAGAAGGATCAAAATGTAATTTTACGAACCCTTTTGAAAAAATTCTAGAAATAAAGGGATTGTTTTGTAAATTTGGCAAACTTCTTCTTCTTCATTGAACCCAGCCCTAAATCGCCGTCTAGCCAAGCTTCACCACTGTTCAAATTAGAAATGGAAATTGACCACAAACAATTAACGAAGTCCACTAAAACAAATTAGAAACAAAAACAAAACTTTAATTCGAAAATGGACTGGAAAACTTCAAATACTATCAATAGTTTAAGAACATGGGACCACGTAAAAATCTTGTGAAAGTTATCATCAAAAAGACATTGAACATGTCCAATCTCAAATTTTTGTTTAGATTTAGCAAGCTTACTGAATTAGGAACATTTTGTAAGCTAAAAGAAACAATTAAGTTCATAATCTTTAATGTCCTGCAATTGAAAAGAATCCTAGGAAGCTTAAAAGTTGTAATTATTTTCGGAAAGTAAATATCAAGAACCTGAAGATTCAAAGCAATTGCAGTGCAAATCCAATCATTGATATCAAAAAACGGGCAGTAGTAACCAAAGTGATTGTGAAATTGAAATCTGAATTTTTCAATACAATGGGTGATTACGAGCATGTATGCTTTAATTGACGATATCGACAAAATCTTCTACTTCTTCCTCATATGCAATTATTTTGAATCTTTTACCTAAAATTTCTATTTTTCTATTGAATCTATCACCCAAATCTAAAGCTGGAACATAAGTCCAGAGGTTCTTCATGCTTGTTGAAACTGCATATTTAGTGGATATTCGTTAAATGTTTTTGGTCAATTTCCATTTCTGATTTGAACTGTGTCGGAGCTTGGCTAGGCAGCGGTTTAGGGCTAGGTTCAATGAAGAAGAACAAGAAGTTTGCCAAATTTACAAAACAGTCCCTTTATTTTTTGAGTTTTTTCAAAAGGGTCCATAAAATTACATTTTAGTCCTCTATTGTTATTTTAACAAAAAAATAGACATAAGAGTATTTTTGTCAATGGAATTAAAATGAAGGGAGATTTTTGTTTCGAAAAAAAAAAGACAGGAAGAAAAATGTTGATATGGGAAAAACTTAGGGAGGTTTTTATAAATATCCTTTAAAATTATTTGTATAACTTTTCGTATCCCTTAAAAAATAATGGGAAATTTACAATTTCCTCCCTATGTATTATCTATTTCAACATTTTCTGCCCTGTCTTTTTTTTTGGGACAAAAAACTCCATGCTTTATATTTTCGTTGACAAAAATGTCCGTCTGTCTATTTTTTCTGTTAAAATGGACCAAAATATAATTTTTACGGGTCTTTCTGAAAATGATGAACAAATGAAGGACCAAAGGCAATGGTCGACTCCTTTCGAGGAGAGCTTTCAATTGACGTAGGGCTTGTTGCCTGAAAATGCCAATTTCGGCGACCAAAGAGAGAGAAGGCGAGACACTGACACTGTTCACCGTTAACTTCAAATCGACTTTTCGGCACTCTTGGTGGTCGGATGCCAGATCCAAAGGCACCGATCGACTCCTATCGATGAGAGCTTTCAATTGACGTAGGGCTCGTTGCTTTAAAATGCTAGTTCCGGCGACAGAATAGAGAGAAGGTAAGACACTGATACTGTTCACCGTTAACTTCAAATCGACTTTTTGGCGTTCCTAGTGGTCAGATGCTAAATCCAAAGGCATCGGTCGACTCCTCTCGAGGAGAGCTTTTAATTGACATAGGGCTTGTCGCCTGAAAATGCCAATTTCGGCGATCGAAGAGAGAGAGATGGCGAGACACTGTTCACCATTAACTTCAAATTGATTTTCCGACGACCTCCGGTGGTTGGACGACGAAAGTGAAGACAGATTTGTTGCCGATCTATAGCCGGAACGGAAAGCATGTTCAAATGGCAGTTGGCTTCCGATGATTTCTCAAATATTCAAGCCTTGATTTCTCAAATTCCAGTCATTTTTCGTTAAATATAACGACACAGATCAACCAGAAATCTCAAAAGGAGTCAATCAATACCTCATTTTCTCGAAACGGTCGCCAAAAAAAGGAGAAAGGCAGATTGAAACTTTTGGGTGCATAGTAATAAACAGTGCCGGTGAGAGGTTGAAGATTGAAAATTAACAAACCAGTCCTTCATTTGTTCATCATTTTCAAAAAAATCCGTAAAATTACATTTTGGTCTCTTTTAACTAGGGGTGAGCAAAATCGGTTAAGTGAACCGAACCGATTTTTCGGTTTTCGGTTTAAAACCGATTTTTTTTCCATAAACCGAAAATTTGGTTAACCGATTTTTCGGTTCGGAATCGGTTTTAACAGAATTTTACACGTGAAAAAAATCGGTTTATACATTTCGAGGAACCGAAAACCGAACCGAAAATTCGGTTTATACTATTTGACGAACCGAAAATCGAACAGAAAATTCGGTTAACCAATTATTCGGTTCAGTTCGGTTCCGGTTCGGTTTTGCTCACCCTTAATTTTAACAGAAAAAATAGACAAAATGATATTTTTATCAATAGAAATATAAAGCAGGGAGTTTTTTGTCAAAAAAAAAAAAAAGACAGGGAGAAAAATGTTAAAATAAATAATAGATTGGGAGGAAATTGTAAATACCCAAAAATAATTATAATGCAAAACAATTTATGAGCCGCACCCTTCGAAAAATAAACATTTGCTGCTCCTGCTTATTGCCACGTAAGCAAATATAATGTCCGCATATCAATACAGAGCGTCATCACCACCGCCGAGCCACGCAGACACTTGCCGAAATTCCGGCGCCACACTATCCGTCGAAATTTGGAAAACGATGGCTATTTCGCGCCAATATTTCACTTTTTCATTTTTCTTGTTTTCTATTTTCCCCCTCTATTCTATCTAGGAATAACATTAATATCTCCCTCTCTCGCTCACAAGCATCTTCTTTGAGAAATCAGATAATGCAGCGACAGAAATCCATACTCTCTTTTTTCAAAAAACCCTTGCCGGCGACGGTGAATGATAAAGTCCATAGCGGAGGCACACTGGAAGAGAATAAAACTCCTCGTATTATGGCAACGGAGGAAAATCGAAAGGTCATTAGTCTGGCTAAGCCTGATTCTCAAGGTCCAGCGGACTCTTCTCTGGAAATTAGGGGAACTGATACCCCGCCGGAGAAGGTGCCACGTCAGATTCTCTCTGGGAGCTACAAAGTGAATGAGAGCACTTGCGTTTCTTCTCCTTTCTCGAGCATTATGCATAAGTTCGTGAAGGTCGATGACAAAGATAAGCTTCTGGTGGAGAGGTAACTCTTTTGTTCTCCATAACTTTGAATTCACGGTCTATTTCGCTGCTATATATGAATTAATCTGAGTTACAGAAATATCTATTAGTTCCAATTTTTTTTTTCTTTTTTAATTCTAGAATATCTAAACGGCTTTTATTTCCGAAGCACCATTAGTAGCACTTAGCTAATGAAATAGGCTTCTTATACATTATTACATACAAGATTTGATATAAAGAGCATTTGAGCTTGTATGAGCAGATTCATTACCTGTGCCAAGTTCCAGGACTTGAGTGTTAAAGACTTCTCAAGTCTCAACACTACTGTAAATTGTTCTGATGAGTCATTTCTCCGACGATTTTAATCTTAAGATGTCATTTAACTCTTAAAATTTGAAGGAAATGATTGTTAACTGTTAATTTACATTGATTTTTGTCCAGTTCATATAATTTGCCTGTAATTCTACTTGCATGTGCTGCTACATAAACTGATGTCATAGTTACAATTACATGCTCCTGATTTATGCAGTAATGTACTTGAAATTCTAGGCACTTATGCACAGTCAATGTAAAAATATTGCAGGGTACAGGTTCCTTGTACTTCCACTGGTATTTGCTCAGTGTCTGGTAGATCTACTGATCCACAAGGAATTTCCAAACAAGGAACAAATGGGCTATATCCTGAAAAGGATGATGTTATCAGTTCTGATGGAATAGTTGGTCATCGAGGTGTCTTACTGGATCAAAGCAACAACGATGTTCCTGGGCCAGATACACCAGGAGTGCAGCCTCTAGTTTCACGTTTGAAACGAACTCAAGATAGTAGTTCTAAGTTTGATGAAAAAATTGATTGTTCCTTGTTAACTGCTGGCAAACGAGTGAAACTTCTTTTGGATTCAACAGCCTCGGGTAAGGATCAGGGTGCAATAGCTGATTCTACTAGTAAATTTGACTGGCTTGACCCTGCAAGAATTAGGGATGCTAATGGGAGAAGGCCAAGTGATCCTCTGTATGACAAAAAGACACTGTATATTCCTCCAGAAGTATTGAAGAAAATGTCAGCATCTCAAAAACAATATTGGAGTATTAAATCTCAATACATGGACATTCTCCTTTTCTTTAAAGTGGTCAGTTATCCAGATTCCATTATTGTTAATATTATGGTTCCTTTTTTTTTCCTGAAATGCTATCTATTTCAATTTATCAATGTACGTTGGACTTAGAGTAGTGTAGCACACTAAGTATCACGTTTTTTGGGAAAAAAAAAGTTTTTTCACTCTTGAAGAATGTGCTAGTTTGATATAAACCACAAAACAAACTGAACGTATAGGTCTGCAGGATTTAGTGCAATCTGGAATGATATTCCATTTTTACTCTGAATCTCTGGGTTTTGTGATTCTTTAATGACTTGTAAACAACTATAGGGAAAATTCTATGAGCTTTATGAATTGGATGCTGAAATTGGCCATAAGGAGTTGGATTGGAAAATGACGTTAAGTGGTGTGGGGAAATGTCGGCAGGTAATTCATAGATAAGATTTTGTTTTCTGTCTTCCTTCTATATCTTTATGTTTGCCCTTTTTTATCTAATGAATTATCCCTTCATTAACAGGTTGGTATATCTGAGAGCGGGATTGATGATGCAGTTGAAAAGCTGGTTGCACGCGGGTATGAAAATAGTTACCAATATAGCTTAAAATGAAATGCTCTCTCCTCTTCTGATCACAACATTTTCACTGTGCCTACAAGGGATAAACTCATTATTGATACGCCTGTGTCTTTAAAACTCTTTTAACATATGTCAATTTGTTAAAAAAATGATCCATCTGAGACAATTTCTGGAAGTACATAGCAAGCATCTTTGCTGGATTGACTTTGTTTAATAGAAAAAAAGTTGTAGCATATGAAAGAAATGCTGCATAAAGTAGATAGGAAAAGCGGGACGTATATTAAATTGGTCCAATGTGATTTCTCTTTGGCAGTTGGGTGAGACTTACTTTGGGTTACAGATTCTGTTTTTTCGATTTTTAACAAATCACAATTCACTTATTGCTTTTATTTCTCTCATGTAGATATAAAGTTGGACGGATTGAGCAATTTGAAACATCTGATCAAGCAAAAGCTAGGGGTGCAAATTCTGTAAGTTTTCCATGCTGGTTTAGAAAAAATGAAAAGACCAAGCCCAATCACCAATGAAGTTTTTTTTTTTAAATTTATTTTATTCTAGATGACTAAGAAGATTTTCTTTTTCTAGCTCATATTCTCCAGTTTAAGATCGGTTAGGCTTCATGTTATCCCAGTGAGTGAAGTTAGTTGGATAGGAACCATCAGAGTATGTTCTCTGAAAATTGAGAGGAAAGGAGGAAAAGAAGAAAAATGATATTTACAGAATAGCATTTGGTTATTTATGAGTTCTCTATAATAAGTTTATGTTAAAGGCATCATCTGATTTTCTCATTTGTTAGATTTTCAGTCTTCCTTAAGGTGAATATTTTTCTCTGGTATACTTTGTGAAGACATAGTTTGACTTTTTTTATTTATTTATTTTGCTTGTTTAACCTTTTTAATACTGCTTGTGTATTTTGCAAAAGTAACTTGATATCGTTTGTGGCAGTAGTTAAGATACATATTGCTACATGCTATTTATTTTTTTAGTTCCTTAAGTTCTTGTTACTATTATCGATATCATACTTCCTTGTTGGTTTTGTTGCATATTTATTTATATAGATATTTGGGTCTTTTCTGTGTAATTGCTTGTCTACTAGGCAGACCCTCATTAATGTGCTTTTAGGTAATCCAAAGAAAATTAGTTCAAGTTGCCACTCCATCAACTGCGACGGATGGTAATATTGGACCTGATGCTGTTCATCTTCTTGCCATAAAAGAGGTCTGTAGGCTTCTCCATGCTAATTACTTTGATAACACAACATTTTATTTCTTGCACTGAATGCAGATTCATGTCTTTGGGAGTTTACATCTTACAGTACTTCACAAGCCCTCTATCTTTTCCATTTGCTTAAATACTCTTGAATAAAATGTTCTCTTCATTCACCCCTTTTTTTCCAAGGTGTCGTGTCTTCAGTTATTGTGGAGATTTTGGTTTTGAAGAACTTCCCTCTTCTTGTTATCTCCCCTTTTAACTATCTAATGAACCTGGCCAATGATTAAGTGGTTTTTCTGTTATTATCATGTTTAATATTCTCACATCGTACGTATTATATTCTGGACAAATTGTTGTTGGCTATACTGTTTACTCCAAGGTCTTCCCTCCTAAACTAAACTTTTGCCTGAAAGTTAATTTCTCTTCTCATACTTTAGTTACTGACCTGGGTTTTATTCCTTTGTTGAGCTGTCTAATCTCTTTGTTCCTTTGTTTATTAGGGATATAGGCTGGATAATGGGTCAACTTCTTATGGATTTGCTTTTGTTGATTGTGCTGCTCTACAATTTTGGGTTGGATCCATCAATGATGATACTTCCTATGCTGCTTTGGGAGCATTATTGATGCAGGTAATAATTTATTTCTTCTTGCTCATGGAAAAGCCTTGTGTCTTTCTGTAATATTTCAAATTATGATTCTCTTACTGGAATTTCATTTTGCAGGTGTCACCTAAAGAAGTAATTTATGAAAGAAGAGGTGGAACAGTTGTTTCCTTTAATTTTGTATGTGG
Source organism: Croton laevigatus (assembly GCA_949640765.1). Lineage (NCBI taxonomy): Eukaryota > Viridiplantae > Streptophyta > Magnoliopsida > Malpighiales > Euphorbiaceae > Croton > Croton laevigatus. The sequence goes on from CATIWJ010180345.1 coordinate 11,500, forward strand.
TGAAATTCCAATCCATCTAAAGCTTCAGGGTTATATTTTGCAGGAATGTCTAAAGAAGCTCAGAAGGCACTTAGAAAATATTCGTTAATGGGTGAGTATATGCCCATATAGTTCTCATGGTATATTCATAAGTATTGTGCAGTAAATTGTTTCCATGTAAGTAAAAGATGCCAGACACTCTTTATTCGAAGAGAAGTAAAGACCTCTGCACTTCCTTTTGCAGGAATGGATTTGATCATTTTGCTTGTTTATGTCTGTGTATTCTTGTCACTTAAGATGATTGGCAGGAATGTATTTCTTCTGTTGCAGGTTCAGCACTGCAGTTGACTCCACTTCAGTCTACTGAATTTCCAGATGCTTCTGAAAGCAGAAATTTGATTAAGTCCAACGGTTACTTCAGTGGTTCTTCTAATCTGTGGAGTAATGCGCTTGACAATGTATTGGATCATGATATAGCTCTATCTGCACTTGGTGGACTTATTGGTCATTTGTCCAGGTTGATGGTATGCTCATTTTCATCTTTCTCTCAGTCATAATCCCTCAAGCCCAGTTTAGCTTCTGAAATTTCTGGAATTATCTGTTGCCTATGATGATTGTTGCTTCTGTCTTGTTCAGTTAAATGATGTCCTACAGAATGGAGATATTCAACCCTACCAGGTTTTTACAGGTTGCCTCCGAATGGATGGGCAAACATTGATTAATCTTGAAATTTTCAACAATAATGCTGATGGTGGCTTATCAGGCAAGTATTTTTACCTCTCAATTCTTTCAGAATTATATTGATGGCCTTACTTTAGGGTTTTGATTGAATTCCAAGATGTTCTATAATGTATTCCAGGTACATTATTCAATTATCTTGATAACTGTGTGACTTCATCTGGAAAGCGGCTTTTAAGGAAGTGGATCTGCCATCCACTGAAATGTGTCAACAGCATTAATAATAGGCTCAATACAGTCGAAGAGCTAATTACTCGATCAGAAATTATGCTAGTTATCGCACAACATCTACGCAAGCTTCCAGACATTGAAAGGATGCTTGGACGAATAAAGACAACCTCTCAAGCATCAGCTCCTTTCATATTGCCTTTAATTGGTAAAAAATTTTTGAAACAGCGAGTAAGTTATCTATTTTTACTCAAGTATTTTCATAATGGAGAGAGACAAAATGTCCTTCATGGCTTCATGCTTTGATCTGTCTGAATTATGTTTAAGATGAATTAGTTGGTTGGTTCAAACATTTTTTCTTTCTGGACTTGTTGTTTTCTTCAAAATGCGCAACATTGTGATTGCCAGATCTGTATTCTCATTTTTCTGTGCACAGGCAACATTAGAGTTTGTGAAGGATTTACTTCATTGATATTCACATGGAATACAAATTTATAATATGATATTAGAAACATAAAGAAAATTTTGTAACAAAAAATTTCAAAAATTTTTCCATAGCAAAACATGCATGGTTTCATTTGCCTTTAGTGGACACAGAATCCTCATCTATGATTGTTTGGCTGAAAGTGTTAATGAGATGTCAGTTCTTATTACATTTCCTACTTCCAGTTCTTTATCCTTTTTTCCTCTTTCAGTGTCGTGTTTTGTTTTACCAACTCTTTTCATACCTGTGCACTCTCTTACTGAAACTACATACTACATAAGTGATCTTTCAGTTAGATTAGAAGCACAAATTCTGTATATTATCTTTTGTACTTTCATATGGATAGGTGAAAGTATTTGGATCTTTGGTGAAAGGACTTCGGACTGGAATGGATTTGTTGTTGCTATTACAAAAGGAAAGCCACATAATGTCATTATTGTCAAAAAATTTTAAACTTCCTGAGCTGCATGGAAGTTCTGGGCTTGACAAGTTCCTTGTCCAATTTGAAGCTGCGGTAGACAGCGAATTCCCCAATTACCAGGTTTTATTCCTTATTCTTATGCTCATGTCTACATAATGCAATTTAGCCATCTTTCTAATTATTGCATTGTTCTGTTACTTCTGGAATAATTTGGGGCACATTGTCAGTTATTTGATTCTTGTAAGTGCCCAATGATAGAACAGGGCCTTCTTTGCAACTTAGAATGAATGGAAAGTGCCAAAGTGGGGCGAAGTTCAAGCAACTGATATCTACAAACAATGGCCTGAATTGTCATTATTTTTCGTACACTCGTGACAAAAGTCAAGGATATAGTGGATTTGCTCACTGAATTTAATATTGGAAACAAAAACATCTGGGATTGTTTCTCTTTTAGAAGGGAACTCTCTTTTCTTTCTCGCAGAAATTTTTTACTGATCTTAAGCAATATATTCACTATTTCACTTCAAACTGCATTGGAACATTTTTTTTTCACTTGGAGTCAAAATGATTTTAGCTTCTCTTTCTACTTCTGTACCTTTACTGACATGATATTTGATTACAGAACCATGATGTTACAGATTCAGAGGCTGAAACACTGTCAGTGCTGATTGAGTTGTTTATTGAGAAAGCTACACAATGGTCTGATATCATCCACGCTATTAATTGTATTGATGTACTACGGTCTTTTGCTGTCACAGCAAGTATGTCATCTGGATCCATGTCTAGGCCTGTTGTTTTGTCTGACTCAAAAATAGCTACCTTCAGCCAAGAGGCTACTGGACCAGTACTCAAAATTAAAGGCCTGTGGCATCCATTCGCTCTCCAAGAGAGTGGAGGGCTTCCTGTCCCGAACGACCTGAACCTTGGTGAAGATAGAGGTAGCTACCGTCCTCGGACATTGCTCCTGACAGGACCCAATATGGGTGGCAAATCAACATTGTTGCGGGCCACATGCCTAGTTGTTATACTGGCTCAGGTATGTATTGTCTTCTAGAAGATAAAAATGAAGGCTCACATTGTAGGAAATAATTATATTGACCTTGGATCATCATGAAAATTTTTGTTTCCAATTTCATTTCTGTTTAATTTCTGTCTATTTGCAGCTTGGATGTTTTGTCCCCAGCGAGGAGTGCGTTCTCTCACTTGTTGATGTCATTTTCACGCGGCTGGGTGCCACTGATCGAATTATGACAGGCGAGAGTAAGTTGTAACCAATTACATTAAGCATGTCCACTGATAAATAGAGAATATGAAGTTTAAATTGTCATAATACTTTCGGATGAGTTATCAAATTCTTTGATTCATAATGACTCAATTCAGAGTATTGAATAAAATAAAACAGGCCATTGTTGGAATCTGGTGGTACATCAGTCCTTGAACTGCAAATGCTTCTATTATACGGGAATTTGTACTGAAATTTTCCTTTTATAGTGGGAGCGAAAAAAAAAAAAGCTCACAACACTGGACGCTGCATAAATGAGTATTACAAGTTGGCTTCACAAGTTTTAGCTTAACTGCAGAAACATTTTTGCCATTTTTGCAGGTACCTTTTTCATAGAGTGCACAGAAACAGCTTCGGTTCTACAAAATGCCACTCAAGATTCTCTTGTCATTCTTGATGAACTAGGCCGGGGAACAAGTACTTTCGATGGATATGCCATTGCATATGCAGTAAGAATTCTGTCAATAGTACTTTCACTAGCAATTTATGTGCATTTTGAATCTTGAATATGCAATTTTATTTTAACAAAGGACTAAAGGATTCCTGAATATTTTTCAGGTTTTTCGCCATCTTGTCGAGAAGGTAAACTGCCGTTTGCTTTTTGCGACACACTACCATCCGCTCACTAAAGAATTTGCATCTCATCCACATGTTACACTACAACACATGGCCTGTGCTTTTAAGCCAAATTCTGAAAGCTATTCTAAAGGTGATCTAGAGTTAGTTTTCCTGTACCGGCTCGCCTCTGGAGCTTGTCCGGAGAGTTATGGCTTACAAGTGGCTATAATGGCTGGAATCCCGGAAAAGGTGGTCGAAACTGCTTCGCAGGCTGGACAAAGGATGAAAAAATCAATTGGAGAAAATTTCAAGTCGAGTGAAAGAAGATCTGAGTTCTCTAGTCTCCATGAAGATTGGCTTAAAGCTCTGCTAAATGTTTCAGAAACTGATTTTGACAGCAATGAGGATGATGTTTATGACACATTGTTTTGCTTGTGGCATGAACTAAAGAGCTCGTATCGATTATGTAAGTAAATGATAGAAAGGATGGTATATAATTATTGCATTTAAAATCCTCATCAACAAGATATTTTTCTTCTTGATTGAGGATTAGAAGTCGGGAAATTCTAACATGGTCTTTTTGCCAGATTGTAAATGCATAAGCCACTAGATGATACATTGCTTCATTTTTTTTTTTTTTTTTTGAGGAAATCATAAAGGCATGTATTACGAAAGATAAGAAAGAAATAATTACAGAAGAAAGAAAAGGAGGGAGAGCATTGACCACTAAACAATGGGCTGCTCCATTCGCTGATAGAGAAACATAAGACCCATTCCTTCAACTTTATGCTATTCTGTCTCTATCTCTTTCTTTCAATTGCTCTACTCTTCCAGGGTTCAAGGCTGCCATTGTTCTTCCTTCAAAGCTATTAACTTCACTCAAGTCATAGCAAATCTGACAGAGTTTGGTTGAAATTTAACAGATGGAAGGTTGAAATCCAGTAATTGACTGCTCTGAAGCCACCGAACAAGAAGCCTCCTCTCCTCTCTTCTTTCTCGCCAACTATTACAAGCAACCAGAAGAAAGGTTGATGACGAGCCTCACCACAAACCCACCTTCCGACTGGCACGATCTGCTCCACTTTGATGTTGGTCCACCATCCATAGAACAAGACGCTTTCTCATCCTCTTTGTTTCCCATTTCTGCTGCATCAGGTTTGGACAGAGTGAGAGAGAGGGAGGAGTAATTAATGGAATGAGAGGTAAGGGTAAACAGGATAAGCGTAAGGATGTCATAATTAATGGAAGGAAAGTTAAGGGGAGGTGAATTAGTTTAATTCTTCTTATAACCCAACTGGAGTAAAAAAATCAGAATCTTGAGAGGTAAGGAGGGTACCTTATCTTTCCTCTTCTCACATCATTCCAAAACAAATAAGTCTTTTTTATCCCTGCTTACGCTTTTCATTGCAAATAGAAGTACAAATGAACTTAATCCCTCTTATCTTTACCTTTTTTTTTGGCCAAACCTTCTTATATTTACTTAACCTTCCTTACTCTCAGACCATATATGGTGCTAATTTTTTCCTATGACAATATACTTTTAATTTTTCCAAAAGAAAAGAAAAAAAATGTTAAGTGTACTTGTTGGGATGTGTTAACAAAAGTCAGGAAAATTAGGAGATATAAATGGTAGAAATTTTCAAATGCTAATAATTAACCATAAAAATTCCTCATAAATATATTAGAAAAAATTAAATAAAAAATCAAACGATCCACTTGTTTAGCACATAAAATGGACACTCTTTTACCGTCTTGGAAAGCCTAGACCAAAGCCATCAGTAAAAGCAATTTCCGTTGCTAAAAAGTGAAAAAATGGAGGAAGGTGAAAATAAGCCATACTCAGCAGCATGGCAAGAAAAAAAGAGAAGAAAGGAGGTCAGCCTTTCATGCATGTTAAACACCGAACTCAGCGCTCTTCTTGCCGTCATACGGAGGCCAATTGACCCAACCGCCTCTGTATTTCAAGAAGATAGCTTCGACGCCAGCCTTCTTCAGTCTCTCAAATCTTTACGAGCTTTAATTTTCAATCCTCAACAAGAATGGCGTTCAATAGATCCTACAGTTTACATTTCTCCTTTTCTCGACGTGATTCAAAGCGACGACATCCCTGCGGTGGCTACAAATGTAGCGCTCTCTGCCATTTCGAAAATCCTCAAACTCCAAATTTTCGACGAGAAGACTCCTGGCGCCAAAGACGCTATAAATTCTATCGTTACCGGAATTACAAGTTGCCGGTTAGAGAGAACAGACCCGACCAACGAAGATGCGGTGATGATGAGAATTTTACAGGCTTTGACATCTATAATTAAACACAGAGCTTCAATTTTGCTTACAGATCACGCTGTTTGTACGATCGTGAATACATGTTTTCAAGTGGTTCAACAATCGGCGAACAGAGCGGATTTGCTTCAACGAGGCGCGAGATATGCAATGCGAGAAATGATAGAGATAATATTTGCTAGGTTACAAGACGTAGAGGTGAAGCTTGGAGAAGATTCTGATTCTGATACGGATGATATTGATATTGACAGTGATATAGATTCTGGATATGGAGTTCGTTGTGTGGTTGATATTTTTCATTTCTTGTGTTCTTTGCTTAATGTGGTGGAAATTGTAGATGCAGAAGGCGTGTCGATGAATACATGTGATGAGAATGTTCAGATTTTCGGATTGATTTTGATAAATTCTGCAGTGGAGTTAAGTGGAGATGCAATTGGTAAGCATCCAAAGCTTTTGAGAATGATACAAGATGATCTTTTCCATCATTTGATTCATTATGGAATGTCTTCTAGCCCGCTTGTTCTTTCTATGATTTGCAGTGCTGTTTTGAATATCTATCATGCTCTTCGCAGGTTAGTATCCATAAATAAATTTTAGCTTAAATTTACTAAGAACTGTTTCTAATTTCTTTTTTTTTTTTTCACAATAATTTATGAAATTGTGTTTTTTCGTGTGTAAGTAGATTCGTTCGTGTTCAACTAGAAGCATTTTTCGTGTTTGTGTTGCTAAGAGCTGCAACAAATGGTAATTCTCAACTCCAAGAAGTTGCCCTTGAAGGAATTATAAATTTTTGCAGGCAACCGACTTTCATAGCAGAAATGTATGTGAACTATGATAGTGACCCCATTTGTCAAAATATATTCGAGGAAATTGGGAAGTTGCTTTGCAAGCTTTCTTTCCAAGGGTCTAGTCCTTTGAGCATTGTGCAAATTCAAGCCTTTGAAGGACTGTTGATTGTAGCTCACACAATTGCAGATAATGTTGACAAAGAAGATGATTTAACTCCTTCCGGACCATATCCAGTTGAAATTAATGATTACAAACCCTTCTGGGTAGAGAAATCTAGAGATGATTATGAGGGTTGGGTGGAACACTTGAGACTCAGGAAAGCACAGAAAAAGAAAATATTAATTGCAGGAGAACATTTTAATAGAGATGAAAAGAAAGGTTTACAGTATTTGAAACTTTGTCATTTGGTTCCTGATCCACCGGATCCTAAGGCCTTCGCTGTCTTCTTTCGCCATACACAGGGGCTAGACAAAGCTATGATTGGTGATTATTTAGGTGATCCTGATGACTTCCATTTACAGGTTCTTAAAGAATTCACAGAAACATTCACATTTTCAGGGATGGTTCTTGATACTGCTCTTCGGACTTATCTTGCGACCTTCAGGTTGCCTGGAGAGTCACAAAAGATTCAGCGGATTCTTGAAGCATTCTCTGAAAGGTTTTATGAGCAACAATCCTCAGATATTTTTGCTAGCAAGGATGCAGTTTTCATTCTTTGCTACTCTGTGATTATGCTTAACACAGATCAACACAATCCCCAAGTAAAGAAAAAGATGACGGAGGAGGAATTCATCAGGAACAATAGAGCAATCAATGCAGGGAAAGATCTCCCTAGGGAGTATCTCTCTGAACTTTTCAATTCAATTGCAACTAATGCAATCAAGCTTTTCGGTCAAAGTGGTCCGGTGGAGATGAACCCAGGTAGCTGGATTGAGCTAATAAACAGATCCAGAGTTGTGCAGCCGTATATCCTATGTGATTTCGATAGGAGGATAGGAAGAGATATGTTTGCTGTCATTGCTGGTCCAACGGTTGCAGCAATTTCTTCCTTCTTTGAGCATGCTGATGAAGATGAAATGTTGCATGAATGCATAGGAGGAATGATATCCGTAGCTAGGATAGCTCAATATGGTCTTGAAGATATTCTCGACGAGCTTCTTGCTTCTTTCAGCAAATTTACCACGTTGCTAAATCCTTATGCCTCGGCAGAAGAAACATTATTCGCTTTTAGCAATGATTTGAAGCCAAGAATGGCTACTCTTGCAGTTTTCACTATAGCCAACAACTTTGGAGATTCAATTAGAGGGGGCTGGAGGAATATTGTAGATTGCTTGTTGAAGCTCAAAAAGCTTAAGCTTCTTCCACAGTCTGTGGTTGAATTTGATGACACTAGCGCCTCATCATCAGATGGGCACAAGAGAAATGAATCAAATTTATCAACACCTTATGATTCTAGATTCAGTAACCGCAGGAGTTCTGGTATGATAAGTAGATTTTCTCATTTCCTAACACTAGAAAGCATGGAGGATTCAATATCTCTGGGGATGAGTGAATTCGAGCAAAATTTAAAGATTATCAAACAATGCCGAATAGGCAGCATCTTCAACAACAGTTATAACTTACCTGATGAAGGTTTAATTAACCTTGGACGATCCCTGATATTTGCAGCCGGTGGAAAAGGCCAAAAATTCACTACTCCAGTTGAAGAAGAAGAAACAGTTGGGTTCTGCTGGGATTTGATAGTTTCTATTTCTGTAGTGAACATAAATAGATTGCACAGCTTCTGGCCTTCCTTCCATGATAATCTACTTAGTGTTGTTCAGTTTCCGCTGTTCTCCCCTATCCCTTTTGCTGAAAAGGCCATTCTATGCCTTTTCAAGATCTGTATCAAGTTTCTTTCTGCACCTCGACCTGAAAAACTTGGAGAAGAAGTTCTTTTCAAGTCCATAAACTTAATGTGGAAGCTAGATAAAGAAATTCTCGACACATGCAACGATTTCATAATAAAGTCAGTATGCAAGATGATCACTGAATGCCCTGGAAATTTGCAAACATCTATTGGCTGGTTTTCATGCTTCCATTTGCTGAATATCACCGGTCGTCACCTGGAAACTTATGACCAGGCTGTTGATGCTTTGATCACATTCATGTCTGATGGGACTTACATTTCCTGGATTAACTATCCCTACTGTATTGATTGTGCATTTGGTTTTGTTGCAACCAAGAACAGTCCTTTAGAGAAAAGCTTAAAGATCTTAGACCTTCTATCAGATTCAGTGAAATCGCTAATCCAATGGTACAAGGAGTACTCAGATTCAGGGGCTAATATCAACAATGCAAGCAGTACCCCTAACTCCTCCATCGACGAAAGTGCCAAAAATTTTGCTTCTCCTAACTTGGCTGTGACTTTATTTGTTAAAATAGGGGAAGCATTCAAGAAAACCAGCTTGGCAAGGCGAGAAGAGATAAGAAACCGTGCCATTATTTGTTTGCAGAAAAGCTTCGAATTAGCTGAAGGCCTTGATTTCTCACCTGTCAATTGTATTAACTGTTTTAACTTGGTGATTTTTGCCATGGTCGATGATTTACACGAAAAGATGACAGAATACTCGAGGAGGGACAATATAGAAAGAGAAGTGAGAAGTATGGAAGGTACATTAAAGCTTTCAATGGAGCTATTAACAGCCGTGTTCTTACAATTCCTGAAGCCAATTGCAAGGAGTCCTGGATTCCGAACATTTTGGTTAGGAGTATTAAGAAGAATGGATACATGCATGAAGGCTGATTTAGGTGAGTATGGTGAAACGAAGTTACAAGAAGTAGTGCCTGACCTCCTAAGAAAAATTATTACAAAAATGAAAGAAGAAGAGATTTTAGTTCAGAAGGAAGATGATGATTTATGGGATATAACTTACATTCAGATACAGTGGATAGCTCCTTTCCTGAAAGAGGAATTATTCCCTGAATTGGAATTTTAGAAGAATAGCTTTCCTGTAGCTGCTTTGTAGCATAGGCTAATTTGATTCTTTTTTTGGGTCCAATTTATATGTATTTGGCATTACTATTTTCGCTTTAGAGAATAGTAAAACCTTCATGAATGAAGAAACCATTTCCATTAAGAATTTAATAGAATTAATGATATGCAAACAGAACTACAAGAATTCAAATGAAAATTTCTAACCTTTCAACTGAAATTCTAATTACTGAGATAATTATCACTACCCATATGAAAAACAAGGAATTTTTCATCCATTTTTGGACAACCCGTAAAACGAAGGAAAATTTTCCCCATAGTTGGAGAACTATCACACACGACGGGAAACAAAAATCTTCTCTGGCAGCAGCCATCACCAAGAAGAGGGCGTACTTACTCCCAAAGATCCACAGGAGAAACAAAAAAAACGATATGGTCATTCCGAAAATGTAGTTCAGATGAAATAAACATAAACTATATGCTGTTTTCAAAATAAGAATGCAGGAAGTAAATAAGGGGCACAAGCGCTCAAGCGAGATGATATTATTATTGAAACTCCAATTATGTGTGTTGAAAAGCAGAAACAAAATATCCGTGCCCTGTCTCTTTAACAAAACCTGCGTTCAGGGGATATACAAGGACTGCCAGCCAGCCATTCTCTGGGTAGAAAACTGGGAATTCTTTCCTCCAACAGCGAACCTCCAAAAAACCTGTTGCAGAAATTCCATCAATTTCGAACCTGATTTAGAAGACATGGACAACAAGAACCAGAAATGGCAAACACCTCGGCTCAAAAAAATCAACAAATATTGCTTTCTTGATTAAGCCAAACAGCTACAATGCAAAGGAAATAATATATAATGAAAAGCTACAATGCATATTTTAGCTGCCACTTGCCATTGCATAGTGAAGGACAATTTATCCATCAATCTTGTCCAATAACAGTAAAGCTGCATTTAAGACACATCATAATCCCTACTCCATTTTCATCTCTATTTAGATTAGAAAAAATATATTAACAATTCTATTCCTCAATATATATATGTGTGTGTATATATATATATATATATAAACAATTCTTTGCTCAAATTGAATGAATCTATATATGGAGAGAGCCTAAAGTTGAAGTCAAAGATTATCGATGAGAAAATGTTTCAGGTAGAAAATAGGCCAACATTGGTTCCCATCAGTCCATCACCATGTTACAATGACTTAGAAATTGTATGTACATTATCAAACTGAATCAATATCCAATAAAAAATTCCCCGTAAAATAAAGCAAGAGCCAGTAGCTCAACAATATATCTAAATAATCCAGAAAGTAAAGTTTAGCAAATAGTCAAATACATCCACATTGATGAATTCGAGAGATAAGGAGAAGGAAACTATCAGTCAATTTAATATTCTGGTTTACATCTAAATAACAAATCATTTTCTCAACAAATGTTTATGGGAATAATTTTGCACTTGTTCCATCTTCTGTGGAAAGATCCTATTTAAACAGCAAACCAGTTTTATAAGCTCATTCTTTGTTAGTGAATCAAAATACTGATTCTATAATGCTGTACACTTCTCAAAACCAACAGGTACTAGCAATTACCATATACAAATCCTAGTCTCAAGAACGATGGAAAAAAAAAAAAAAAAAACTCCCAAAATTGAATACTTTTTAGAAGCATGTTTCCTCAAATTTTAGGAAATCAAGATACGATGCCAAGCACCGATAGATAGTTTTCTAGGAGCATGGAAGCCATTACAAAACAAAAACAAGTGCTGATGATTAGAATTTATGGCATCAAGAACCAAAATGAGTGGGAAAAAAAAAAACCATACTGTTTTGCCAGTTTAGCAAAAAAAACATAAAACAACTAAATAAGCAAAAGACATTGGCATATTACATTGGAAGCATGAATCTACCAGGCTTACCTAGATTATCCGGTCATATCTTCTCCAGAATCATCATCATCATCATACTCACCAACAGTATCCTCGTCTTCATCTTCATCTTCCTCATCCTCCTCTTCCCTTATTTTGGCAATCTCTGCTTGCGCCTTCTCCAAGATTTGCTGCTTCTGCAACTCCAACTCTTTCTGGAAATCCACCCTCATCTTCTCTAATTCCATCATTTGCTCCCTCTTACTACTTTCAATCTTCTCATATATCTCCCCAAACTTCTGCACAGAATCTGCCAAAACTTTCAACCCCTTCACCCCCTCATTTCTGCATCTTTGCTCTCTGTCCTCCTCAACTTCTTCTTCCTCCTCTGATTCACACGGGCTATCCCTCATCTCATCGTTCCCATTTGCACGCTCCAAGTACACATTTGTGTCCATGAAAACATATTCTCCTGAATCCAACCCACAAGCTAAACCAAACCCACTGCCACCTCCAAGTTCTTGTTTCATCAACATATCCATTTTTCTAAAGTATGGCCACTTGCTATTATTAGGACCTTTTGCCTTTTCCTTCTTATATTTCCTCTTAAGAGCATCCATCATTTTCTTACACTCATCTTCTGTTCTGTCCGTTTTCGACGAATCACTTACTTTCTCCGCAACCTCGGTCCAATCCTCGGATCTCAAGCTGTTCCTGCCCAATTGCAAGAACCTATCTCCCCAAACCTCCAAAAGCACAAATTTTTCGTGCTCACCCCATTCCGAATCAAAATTCCCTTCCCCTTGCGACAACAATCTCCCACTTCTCGGTACCAACTCGTAATCGGAGACCGAGCTTTTAAGCTTTTGCCTCTTAGGGTATCTATCCAAATCGTTATTTTGAACATAAAAATTGTGGGAATACCTCTTAGAGCCGTAGTTATAAGCCACGTCGTTTTCATCAAAATCGTCGTCGTCGTCTTCGTCAAATTCATTGTCGTCGCCGTCTTCTTCTTCACCGGTGGGTAAATGGTGATTATAGTGAGAGGGGAGTGGAAGAGAGTATAAAGGAGCTTTCCTTGAGCGATTTAGAGAATGGGATTTTGGTGGGAACCTACCGCCGTCTTCCATATTGTCCATTTTTTTGGAAGAATTTGAGTCTTGATCCGAAAATTAATTGGGGAACTTGAAGAAAAAGACAGTAGCAAAGATAAAATTGGCTTTGATTTTGATAATTGAAGATTGAAAGGAAGAGAATTGAATTTCTAGGGTTTTTGAGGGGTTTGAAGGAACGGTGTAGGTGCGCGCGCTGTGAGACCTCTTCGATTGGTCTATATGCACCGTACAAAACCGAACCGTAACCATAATAACGAATCTTTTTTTTTTTCCCCCAAAACCATAATAACGAATCAAAGGCTATGCTTTTGGAGTTTTGCTTTTATCTATAGAAAAAAAATAAATAAATCATGTCATAAAAATGAAAATTAAAATAAAAATATTTTTAACCAAAAAAAAAAGGAATTTCTGTTTGAGCTAATCTACTACTTAAACCTTTAGGTCATTTCGTTTTTTTTTTTAATTTTATAAATAGTTACTTAAAAACAGTTAATAATTTAACTAACCACCATTTAAATAATTAATGTTATAAAAAAAAATCCCAAGTTCTAGTTTCAAGTTTCTTTCTCAATAAAAATGTTCAAAATATAAATTTAAACTCGGCGTATACCTACGATTTAGTATAATTTTATCAATTAGTATGTTATTTTATTAGTATTTTATTTTTTATTTTCTCCATTTATGAGTGTCTATATATAGCCACATTATTTTAAACTAAATTATTACCTTACAATAGATAAATTTTTTTTTAAGAAAAAGATATAAATTAAATTATATGTTATAAAGGGACTACATATTTAGCACTTTAATAAAAATTTGTATATTTATTATGTATATAACATTTTAAAATCTTGAATTAAAATTTTAGTTCATGAATACGAGATACTAGTATAATATAACTTATAAAGTTATATATAAATCATGGATATGATAAATTTTTATTGCATTATTATTTTAAAATATAAAAAATAACATTTTAATTATTAGTTCTACAAAGAATATAATAAGACAAATTCTCTTCGGCCTAGAATCCTCCGTCCTTTCATGACACACCATTGCACCGCACGAATATTATGAAGTTCAAGTTATTCAACAGAAAATAACATAAGCACATACATTTATCTATTTCCTAAATACATGCGGGTAAGGATATGAAAGGAATATATATATTCGAAAAGAAATGATAATTTATAAGAAGGGTTCATATATTATATAATTTATTTAGTTAGCATTTAGCACACTACAAAAAAAATCAAATACATCCATAGAACTTACCTGATTTGCCGAGCAATCCAAACACCCTTTCAGAATTATTGACCTGAGCACCGGCTTAGTTATCACCTAAGACAAATAGTAATATAGCACGGTCAACCAATTAATCCACAATTCTATCCAAAATAATGAATGATATATAAACATGACGTGTATGTTACACAATCAATTATTAATAATTTAATTCTTCTCAAAACATGAGACCGTGAATTAATTCAACAACAAATCAATCCAAAAAAATAGCATCTAATCCAATTTTTCATATTTTCCAAAAAAACTCCATTTATTTAATTCTTTCAACTTTTAATTTCTGTTTCCGCGGTAATAAAACCTAAGCCCCTCTTCTTTTATTTATTTATTTCTTCCTCTCTCCTTTCTCTACCAAAAAAAAAAAAACTACACATTATTATATTCACTGTCATCATCATCATCATTAATAATGGTGACCAAAATTTATTTCGAAGAAAAATCTATTGCAAGCCTGTACAATTTTTGAACTGTAATTTTTGTTGATGTAATAAATTTGCAATCTATTACACTTTTATGCATGCATTCTGCATGCAATATGAAGAGGCTATTAAATAGAATCGGTTTTCAAGAAATTAAGAATAAGAATGGTTGAGAAGAAGGAAAAATTGGTGCACAACGTAGCGGTGGCTATGAATGCAAAATGGTTCGATCACGTTTATGGGCATGAAATCGAGCTGTAAAGCGAGCCATTGTTTTGGCAGTTAAACTGTTTCAACTTCCAACTATTTCATTTCAATCTTTCTTGGAAATGAAATATTAAATGACCTTCTTTGTACATAAATACAGCCATGGATTGAGCTTGTTTTCCCCTACTTTGTTCATAAGTTGTAATGGAATCTCTCAAATTTAAGTTGTTGGTTCTCTTGTTTGCTTTGTTGGTATATAGTGTTCCGGTGGAGAGTAGTCGGAAGCTTGTGGAGAAGAAGAAGAATGAGGAAGTGAAAAAATCGGAGTGGTTCTTTGATGGTGATAACGACCCTGGGTGGGTTGGTTTTGGCGGTGCGGGTGGCGGTTTCGGAGGCTTTGCTGGTGGTTTCGGTAAAGGTATAGGTTTTAGTTTCGGCACTGGTAGTCCTGGCATTGGTATTGTGAATAAGCCGGATTGTGTTGGAAAAGGTGGTGAAGGCGGTGGAGTTGGTGGAGGAGTAGGTGGCAAGCATAATAAGGAAAAGGATCATCATTATGAAAATGGTGGAGGAATTGGACGAGGTGGCAATGGTGGTGGAGCTGGAGGAGGAGTTGGAAAAGGGTTAGGAGGCAGAGGTGGTGCTGGAGGGGGAATCGGAAAAAGAGTAGGTAGTGGTGCTGGAGGAGGAATTGGAAAAAGAGTAGGCAGTGGAGGTGGAGATAGTGTCGGAGGGGGAATTTGGCAAGGAGGAGGCGGTGGTGCTGAAGGGGGAAGCGGAAAAGGAGCAGGCGGTGGAAGTGGTGGTGGAGAGGGAGGAGGAATTGGAAAAGGTGTAGGCGGCAAAGGCAGAGGTGGTGCTGGAAGGGGAATTGGAAAAGAAGGAGGCGGTGGAATTAGCAGTGGTGCTAGTGGGGGAATAAAAAAAGGAGTGGGTGGTGGTGCTGGAGGAATCGAACAAGGAGTAGGCGGTGGTGTTGGAGGAGGAATTGAAAAAGGAGCAGGTAGTGGAATTGGTGGTGCCAGAACAGAATTTAGAAAAGAGGTAGGTGGCGGAATTGGTGGTGGAGGTGAAGGCGGAATAGGTGGCGGCGGAGGCTTTGGAGGTGGTATTGGGAAAGGGGTTGGAGGTGGAACTGGTGGCAGAGTAAGTGGAAGATTTGGAGGAGGTGGTGGCATTGGTGGAGGAGTAGGAGGAGGATTTGGAAGAGGTGGTGGCACTGGTGAAGTAGTAGGAGGCGGTTTCAAAGGAGGTGATGGAAGTGGAGGCATTGGAAGCGGATTTGGAGGAGGAGGTGGCATTGGTTGAGGAGCATGAGGTGAATTTGGAGGTGACGCCGGTGGATGAGGATATGTTAGAAAACTTCGACACTAATTTCATTAATTCAAAATAAACAAATACAATCATTCCTGATCTATTGTAGACTGCTCTTTTTTACTTTCTTAATGTTGTCTTTTTCTTTAATAATTCCTTTTATAAGATTTTCGGATGATGCTTTCAATTAATAATCACATATTCGTTATTTTCTATTAATTATAAAGTATTTGACGTATGATCTATTTAAGATACATATCAATATTTTTAATATCATATGAAATATTTAATAAATTTAACACCAACAAATTGGAATTTTATTCTAATATTAGAGGTGGAAAATTCGAAATATGAACTTTCTGCCAAATTTGAGATGCACTTATTATTTAATTTAATTGTGTTTTGATTTGCGTAAATGGAAATGGAACATTTTTTTTTTCACCCTTAGACTATACAATTTTTTAATTTTTAATACCTTCTAAACTAGCGGAAATTTTAGCCCCTAAACTGCTTTAAAAATTGATAGTGGTTCTATCCAACATTTAATAAAAGGTGTACTGCAATTAAACCGCTGAGGCTGAACTCATTTAGTTAACCTCTTAAATATTCAAAACGATATCGTTTTCACCAAATATTTACTTAGCTGTAAATGGCTTCTTCTTCTTTCTTCTGAAACTTAACCAACTGCATGCTTCTTTGTTAATTCATTCTGCATGCTTCTTTCCTATTTGTGAAATTCATCAATTCTTTTTTACTTTTTATGGATTTTGATCTTTGTTCCTAAGCTTCTTCATCCTCTTTTCCTCCTTATTTTGTTCACCAAGTTATTTCTTATCGTTTCTCAAAATAAAAATTATTATTAACAGGGACTGAACATTTGTTGTTCTGCTCCTTTACTCTGCAAAAGCAATTACCAACTTGAAATAATGGACAATGGAAGGTGACAAGAAGTGTGGACTAGTAATAAATAATCTCTTTTGTTTTTAATTAACTTTCTTATCATACTCTGTTATACTCCTTTTTTTTTTTCCCCTAACAATACTTTGCATTTGAAGTTACAGGCAGGCAGAGATGATGTGAGGACTAGTGCGGCAGTTGAGCATGGAAACTGCTCAGCAACGCAACACTTATGATTTATAAACTTAATATGCAAGGTTCCATTTAGTATTGACTTGTGCTGCTAAATTAAATTGGTTTGCTACTGTCAATATTTGCTCTTTTCAGTCTTATTATATAATTTAAGATTAAAAGGAATAAAATTAACATTTCATATGGAAAGAACTTCAAGGAAAAGGGAAAGACAATGTTGTAAAACAAGAAGCTGCATTATCAAATCTTCTCCATACACATTTAAGTTAGACTCTGTATTTATCTTTTACCTAAGAACTTAATTTAAAAGTAATCTTTTTGCTTTCTGTATCTATGACTATCTTGCTTCCATGAAACCCAATATATTAGAATTTTTTTTCCCAGGTCAAGATTGGATCTTACATAAAAAAATAATAAAAAAATTAAAAGACAAGGCCATTAAACAACAAGGATTAGTAAACAAAAATCAAATTAAAATAATTTTGTAAGATTCAAAGTTAGAATTTTCCATAATTATATACAAAAACTGAACCACCCTAACTTGAGCATCAACAATCAACTAAAACCCATTTGCAAAACCAAGGCCGCGGCAATCACTACCATCACCATCATTTTACTTTGAGCCTCTAAAAATTTCACCATAAGAAAATTCATAGCATAAGTAAATAACTGAAGTAAAGGTATCATCCAAATTGATAATGTTCTTGTTGCATTCGAAATTGATTTCGTTTGTCCAATCAGTAGCAAAAGCGGTGTTACAAATATATAAATCAAGGAAAGAAAAGCAGCCACATAATATTTTAAGTGCACTTCCCATTCCAAGCTGTTCATTAACAAAAACGTGAAAAAAAATAAAAATTCACAAATCATTTTCTCTAATTAGAATTGGACTGAAATTGAAATTGAAACAGAAAAAAAATTAACAAATCATTTTATCAGTTTGTAATTTGCAGAAGCTGTTGTAGGAGATTTAGAAGAAAAAAAATGAAGTCATTTGAAGATTGTTTGGATGAAAACGATACCGTTTTGGATATTTAAGAGGCGCATTAAATCAGCTCCCGTGCCAGCTGTTCAATTGCAGTACACCTTCCATTAACACATGGTATAATGTAAAGATTAAAAAACCAAGCCTAATGTTTTAGTCACTTATGTTTGTAGACATTTTTTTTTGGCTTTCATTTCCCATTTGTACAAATCCAAAAAACCTTGGTTGATACCTGCAAGACGGCCAATATCATTATGAGACTCGTATTACACCAATTTTTTTACATTAACCTCTTTCGCGTATTAATAGTAATAATAAGTCTATGTATTTGAAAAAAAATTTACACAGCACTTTATTGAACAGGACAAATGGAGTGTGCGTATAACAAATCATCAAGAAGCACAGTAATAGATGTTGAAGTTTCAAAGTCGTTTTGAATGTGAATGAAGCAACAAAAAAATAATAATAATATTTCCTCAATCCTTCTAATATTCCTCCATCATCACCACTTTTGCTTCTTCTTCTTCATCACTATGCCACCACCATCACCACCACTTTCTTTCATCCCTTTCCGGCCACTAACATGATAATAAACAAGCAACAAATATGCGGCAACATACACAATTATATTCAACCATCACAGGATTAAGAATGCGATTCAAATGCTCAGAATTAGATATTAGATAGCAAAAGGGGGTCTACATTAAAGCTAGATTAAAATAGGAGGGAGATATGCATATCCCATACAAAATTGAAATATGGTGAAAAATAATCCAGATTATTAGTTTTAACAATCAATTTCAATGTACACATATAAGTGATCGCAAAAATAATAAATAAATGAAATACCTCATAATCAATTCTTTTACAAACTCAACGATTTCATTCGCAAATTTAAACACCATAGCCTTAATATTCCCGACCATTGCATTCTTTCTTCAAAATCCATATAACAAACAACCAGAAATTGTTATTAATTCGAAAAATAATTAACCAGAAGAGAGGGAACTTAGAAAAATTATACTAAATTAAATAAAACTCATGCTTTAACTGAAACCAATAATCTGAAGAATTTTAAGAATCTAAAGAAGACTTGAAGACGTTCTGAAGATTGAAATCGTTGACAACTAACCAAATTGTAAACCTCCAATTCATTGATAGTGCTCAAACGGCCTCCTTTATGAGGATTTTTCGCCCCTTGCATCTAGCCACCGATTCGTCATTATCAAATTTCGATTGGAACAAAGATGGTGACTAGGTGATGCGGCGGTGGAGTTGTGTCGTCTCTGAACTCAAATCGATGGTGGCAAAACAGAGGAGAAGGTGAAGGTAAATTTCTCTTCCTCTCTTTCTTCCCATTACTCTCCAATCAAAACCCATCTTTTCCAAATCCTCAAAGTTCCTTTCTTCTTGTCGTTTCTTTTCTTGCTATTTGAAGGAGAAAGGAAGGGTTTGGTTTTGATTGGTGAAGAACGAAGAAGAAGATAAAGAAACAGATAAGAAGTGCGAGATTTGAGAATGGAGAATGGTGAGATGTGCTAGGGCTAGGGCTATGGAGGTCGGAGCTCTAAGCAAGTGATATAGCCGGTGGTTATGGAGTGGGTAGCGGCGTCGACGAGATTTGGTAGTGGAGAGCGATTTGGGAACGGTGGTGACAGCAAATCAGTTCTGATAGTAAAGATAGAGTTTGGTCGAAATACGAAGGATAACTAGAGTTCTCGTGACTTCCGTTTGGAAGGTTAATCACGCACATTAACAACGTTAATAGGAATGTGCATCGGGCGGAATGAGGGCGGGAATGTATTTTTGTCCCTATTTTACCTATATAATTTATTCTCCGTTCTCATTCCCATCCTATTTATAGGAGTAATTTTTTCCGTAAATTTCCCAATCTCAATTTTAAATTTTCAAAAATTATTAATATTAATATTAATTTTAATTAATTATAAATTATAAAACATAAAAATAATACTTTTAATTTATATATTATGAAACCAATAAAAAAATTTAATTTTTTAAATTATTCACTATATTAATTATTATAATATTATTTTAATTTATTTATTATTATAATATATTAAAATATTATATATTAGCAGGTCTTCATAAAATCGGAGATGAGAATCTCCATTGGTTCGGGGACGGGGATCCCTATAGGACGGATAGTATAAAATCCATCTCTACCCTATTTTCGCTAATGGGGAAATTTATGCTTCGTTCTCAGCCCCATGGAAAAAAAATAAAAGAAATTTTCCTTTCTATTTGAGTTGTGAATGGAGAATCTCTGCTCCATGTCTATCCTAGACGTTAAATAAGGGTGTTTTTTTTCTTTTTTTAACATAAATAAGGGTGTTCTGTATGCACAAAGTTAAGGGGGCTTAATATTAATACTAATAATTGAGAGGACTAATGTGAAAAAAAATAGTATAATAAAAGGATCTCATAATAGGGAAATACTAAACCTCTCGTAGAGGCTCTCGAAATTCCCCCTTTTTTTTTTTATTTTTAATTTCTTTCTTATTTTTTTTTTGTTTGTGTTAGAAATTTCAGTGGTCCACAGTTTGCATCTGTATTGTAAATAAACTGTAAAATAATTCAAACCGTTGAATTTTATAGTCAGATAAAATTTATAATACAGGGTTGATTTCAGTGAATCACAATCCACTGTAATTAATCTCGGAGCTCAGTATAGACAATTTACGGTGCCGGACAAAAAAAAAAAAAAAGCAAAATTGCCGTGCCTCTCGAAAATCTCGTCGAGAGGCATAGCTGGACCCCTCATAATGTTATTGGCCCGCACGACATGTTGTACTTCTCCTCTATGTTTTATAGATCCAACTTGTACTACACTCAAATACAACCAATTTAGTACTGCCCTTTTTTTTATAATTTTTTATTTCCAAAAAGTACTACTTTTTTTTTTGGACCCTAAAATATTCATTATTCATTAATACTTTTCAACAAATTTAAGAACGTGATTAACATTTATATGTTACAATTATATTTGAATTAATTGTATTGTTTATGTAAATAAATTTGTAATTATCAATGAATATACATGACTGTATATACGTACGTATATGTCAACTAGAAGTTTTACATGGTAAAGCAATCATTTTTACCCCTAAGAACTATGATTTTAACCGCCGAAGCAGAAGCCGGAGCATTCTCGGAATTACCAGTAGCCTCCCATCTCCGGCGAGCTGAAGGCCGTGGAAGATTCTCCGGCACAATCGTTTCGAGTGAATTAAGACGCCAAGGAGGGCAAATTCTTTTGTCACTCCATCTCTGACTCTGACTATTGGATTCTATAACAGAATATTCTTTGGCCATGGCAAGGTTCTCCATTTCAGCTCCTGCAAGTATCATGCAAGCTATACCCACCAAACACTTTCTTCCCCACTTTTCATTATTCAACCTAAAAATTAAATTAAAATTCAAATCAATCAATATAAAAAAAAAAACTTAGAACTTTAAAATAAATGATTATAGCTAGAGTCTGTTAGATATGATATTTTCTTACCATGAAAGTTGAGTTGTGGTTGTTTTGGTGGTGGAAGAAGGGAGGAGGGTTGAAGCAGAGGTTGGAGGTGGAAGATTCAGGCAGCAACTGGCCGTGATTGCCATTTAACGATTTTTTTTTTTTTCCTCTAAAAAGAGCCTTCTGTGTTTAAAAATTTACAGCGATATTTATTTATGATTGGTTTATTTATAGAAAAGAATGGAGAGAAATTAGTAATGAACTATTGTTAGAAGGTACGGTCCACGGTTTGGTTCAAACCGTTAGGTTTGAATCAGATTGAACCGTGGTGAATCCAAAATCCTTTTTGAACTGTGATTTTTTTTGGTTTGATTCAAATTTATGATTTCTTTAACATTGAACCAATAAATCAAAGATTAACCAGTTATAATTTTTTTTTAATATAGATTAACCAGTTATAATAGTCCGTTTTCTTTTTTAATTACGAGATTGTTGTGAATTGAATTTAGGATCTATGATCTTAGATGGGGAGTACTTCTTATTAGGTCACTTCCTCTTTCCCGATACCCGTATGAACAATTAACTGCTAGTTCAATTCGATTCCATTTCAAATACTTTCTTGGTGAACCCGCGGTTCACGAATCGGAACTAGCGGTTCATTATCGGTGGCCATATGGAGTTTATGTTTAGTTGACAAATAGGAACTAGTATTTTGACACGTGGGGTTGGAAGCTTCAATTAAGCCATCTTTCATTGCTTGCTTGCCGTCTTCCGCAACTTTTGGGAGTTATATAGAGAAGCGTGTTAGAAATGGCTTAGTATATTTGGCGTATATACATGACCCAACAACCCCAATCGCACTCAACCGCCTCTTCTTCTAACTTCTGCTACTAATAGTTTTACCCATAAAAATCATATGACTTTTTAATTTATTTGCTTGGATTTGAATGTTATTATGTGTAAAAGTGCGGAGTAATTTCATATTGATTAAATATGAAAAAAATAAAAGGCTTATAATAAAAAAATGATCTTTTCAAATTGGCTTAAATCATTTTGATTATAAGTTGAGTTCAATTTATTATAAATCCAAACTAAAAACAAGTGAAATTATTAAATTGACTAATTTGATAAATAACTAATGTTCTTAGGGTTCACATTATGCCTTGCAAGTAATAAAAGTCTTATTTCAACCAACATTTTTCAAATTTTGTGTTTGCCTTTTGGCCTTTATAATGACTAATTTGCATGCGGTGCCTCAATTTGGCTTGTTTTATCTCAATAAAAGTTTAGTTTTCTAATTTGTATTTGAGTCATGTTTTGTTTTCAAATATTTTTGGCAAAGAAAAATGAAGCATTTAATATAACAAATATATAAATGAAATCAATGTAGGAATAGTAATGAATACCTTAGATCGATAAACTATCCCATGTGCGGAAGCGATGGATCGGTAGCTAGGTCGTCAATAGCGCATATAGCCCTAGTGATCGATTTCACAATCTAAGAACTAAGAAGAAGAAATTGGAAGAAGTTTTCTGCGAGAGAGTTAGAAAACGGAAGAACGTAAAACTTTTACGTACTGCGTATTCTCGTTTTTTCTCTAATTCTGTATTAGGGACGCTTATATATGTGATGGGTTATTTGGGTTACCCATTAGCCCAACGATCCATCACATTAGGGTCCACCCATAATCCATAAGTCATGGACGGATAATTAATTAAATAACACATTTATTTAATTTATTCTAACAAAAAATGAATAGCGTAGTCTTCAATTTCACTATTCAAATAGCACAAGTGACATTAGGCTATATTATAGAACCTTAGGAGCTAATATAGGCTAGGTCGATCGGTGGCCTGCTAAGGTTGTAACGAACACATGTTGTGGCTGACCTGTCTGTAATGGTCGTAGGTCGTGACTGACGTATCTATAACAGATAGTCGTGGGTTGTGATTAACTTACCTGAAATTGTCATCGCCTGTCCGTATGGGCCGGAGTATTTATATCCTTGATGGATTGGTTTTAGTTGGTAGCCCATTTTCAAAATATCCAATAAATAGTAACAATTTGAGAAAAATTAGATGTTTAAATTTAAATTGAGTTTAACCGTTGAGTACATTTTTTCTCATAAGAAAAAATGTTACAGTATATTGTTTAGGTAAATTATAGATATTTCTATTCTATAATTCTTGATAAGAATGCTATTTAAACTTAAAATTTGCCTTAAAAGCTATACTGCATGATTTGATTAGTCTTTTCACTTATGTGAAATTGAAAATCGAGTGTTTGTTTCATTTCATACCATACTTTTTTCAACTAATTGAGTTTCATTGCAAAATAAAAACAATCTAATAAAACACATCAAATTTCAGCCATCATGATATTTTAAAATCCAAACTTCAAAATCTCTATCACCCGAATAGGCTTATTGATTGAAATGAGCATGGTTATTAAAATCGGACCGGACTGGACCGGTCTATTGATTAGAATAAAAAATATTATATAATTATTTATAATTTATTGATTAAATTTAAATTATATTTTAATAGCGAATACTATTTTAATTATTAATTAATTAAATTAAAATTATATACTAATAATGAATATTATTTTAATTATTAATTAATTAAAAATTAAAATCTTATTTAATTAGGTATACTAAATGATTATTAATAATTATTCAAACCAATTATATAATATGAAAAGGATTGTACACAAATATAGCGTATGCAAGCACTAACGTGATTATAATTCCATATACTACAAATAAATAATCATATTAATGTTTAATTTTATAATTTACACCTTTAAGAATTAGTATTATTTATACGACTTTCTTAAATTAAATTTTAAATCATATACTTGGTAATTTACGAAACCAATTTTGAACTGTCATTTTAATATTTTTATTGTATAGATATAAATACACTCAATTTTTCTTTAATTTTAAATATTGTTTGCAGGAAGTGCAAATAATGAAAATGAGATTAAACCATTTCATTGGAAGTACATAACAGTAAAATCAAGATTTCATTTTGTTTAATTTTTTTAGTCTACTTTCATTAATTTTTTTAATAGGATTATAAAAATATGAACATAATTGGAACCTAGAGTTGTTGCCTCCGCCAAATGCTGTTGATCGCAAAGGAAGGTTTATCGGTTGATAGTTCTCGCGCCGACCATTTGTACCCTCAAGAATAGTGGTTGAATCATTGGAAGCTGGCTAAGAATGACTTTTTGTAGCACCGTTGTCTGGAAATTTAGAAACAACGAGTTTTCGACGTGATTTATGCCGTTTTTGATTGGTTTTCATCGATAATCATGCTGACGAGATGCTATGTCGTTCCCATTGTGTTTTGAACGGAAATCATAGAGTTGTTGTGAAGCGTCTGCCGGAGAAGATGAACAAATTCAACATAGAGGAACAATGACGAACTCGATGGCTGGTTAAGGCGATAGTTGTTCAAGGCTAGATTTTTTTTTTTTCCCAGAGGAATGAGATGAAGAAAATGAACATTAAAGCAAAGTTACATCTTAGTATCTGAAATTTGTTAATTCTCTTAGTTAGGTCCTTTATACATGATCCATAATATACTTAATGTACGAATGAGAGGGAGGAACATTGGGATTGCAAAAAATATCTCTCATATTTCTAATTTATTTAGGGTAATTACATCTTTATTACATTATTAAATTAATTAATTAATAAATAACAATTCTAATAGTATTAATAATGTATCCTAATTATAAGTTAGTATTAGCATTGTATTTTTTATTAAATTAATATAATAAATAAATAGTAGTCTATCAATATGGTATTCTAATTAGGAAATATAAAGTAAAATAATATTAATATTAGTAGTATACTTTAATTAGAAAATTTAAATTTAAATTTAAATATTATTAGCATTCTTATTAGTTTTAATTATGATATTTATACTACAATATAATTGATTTTAAATTATATATATATATATATATATATTTTCACGCTTTATTAAATTTTAGTTTAAAAAAAGATATAAAAGAAAACCATTTCAATCACATATTATATTAAAATTTTGATTTTTTATTCATATTCGAACCTCATGAACGTGATTATAAAAAAATAATAATACTATTTTTTTTGATAGCCTATCAAATATGAAATCTCATTATATATGATCCTAGTGAAAAATTTTCATTGAAAAAAAAAAAGTTTTTAATTTAATATTTCCTTCATTTCTGTTTAAGTGTTTTTTTTAAGACATTTTCATATATATTAAAAAAATATTTATTTATATGAATTTCATAGAAATATAAAAGAAACTAATCTAAATACTTTTTTTTTTTTTTAAAAAAAATTTGCCCTCTAGCCTAATGCACCTCAAAAACCACAAGGCTTAGAGGTTTGAATAGTGAAAGTGTTCTATGATAGGTTCAAATTGTAATTGTGTCATTTGAATATTGTAATGAAAGTGAAAATGAAATCTAGACGTACCAATAAATATTAAGAATTTCATAGTCTTAATCATGAACATGAACTAAAGAAGTCATTTTATAGTCTTAATCATGAACTAAAGATCCAAAATAAATAAAAGTATTAGTAAACAATCTATGAACGAAGAATAATACTACCTTCAGTTTTTTTAATTGTTTACGTTTCCGTTTTTGGCAAATTTTTTCAATTGTTTACGTTTTCTTTTTGGGTAAGTAGGTTTAATTGTTTATTATTATTTCTGTATTGGTATTAGTGAAAAGTAGGGTTGTATTGGTATTTGTGTTTTTAGGTGTAAAGAAATGAAAAAATTGGAGGTAGTATAACTTAAAACATAAAACAATGGATTCATAGTATATGAACTAAAATTTTGAAATCTAAAATAAAGAGTATGAATTTGCTTTCAACAAATAGGACCAAAATATGGACGTTTTGTATTAAAAAAGCTAAATCACAATTAGCATGTGTTATCACATGCGGATCACACGGGACCCCAATTATAGTTAATTCTCTGTCGGTTCATATTATTTTTCTAATAAATATTCCTATTATTTTTAAATGAAAAATATCTTTCCTAAAAGATCTCACTAACTCCATCCACTTTTTTTAAAATCTACTCTAACCACCAATTAATACTCAACA
The DNA here is from genome assembly GCA_949640765.1 of Croton laevigatus. Taxonomy (NCBI): domain Eukaryota; kingdom Viridiplantae; phylum Streptophyta; class Magnoliopsida; order Malpighiales; family Euphorbiaceae; genus Croton; species Croton laevigatus. The sequence goes on from CATIWJ010180345.1 coordinate 38,076, forward strand.
CCAACATATTATTATTTTCCAAAAATATTTTTGTCAACTTGCCCAGAGAAAGTTGCAGCCACAGAAGCGCCACGCGAACCTAAAACGACAGCGTCGTTGGATGTATAAACGACACGTGTATCGGTAGATGGAGACTCTCTGTTTCGTTTCTCCTCCTCTGCTACCTTTAAAAACCGACCAGCTAGAAAGAACGCAGCTTTCAGCTGTTTAAAAAAATAAAAAAAACCATTACCATCGTTTGGGTCGCCTCAAATCTCTCTCTTTCCTTCTCTATAGATTATTACACTGAGAATCGCTACAATTTCGTTTACATTCTGTTATTATTACCCATAAACCCTAGTTTTGCATTTTCTTTCTTCTTTAAACCCTTTTTTGCTACACCTCAGAACCCTAAATCGACCTTGGTTCGGATATTGCTTAAGTACTGGATCAGCATTTACGATTTTCGTATAATTTGGTTTAGTTTTCAGCTGACTCGACTCGTTGACTGATCTACGAAGTCATTATTTTTTTTCAGGAGTTATTGAATTACTGTGTACTTGTAACTTGTTTTTAGTCCGTTAGCATTTGGTAGAACTTAGTGAGCGGGAGTTAGTTATTCGACTCGGAAATTTGACATTTTTGAAGTTTGGGATTTGCTTGTCTTTTAAGAGGGATGTGAAAAATGGAGGGAAGTAAAGGGTTTGGTGGAATTAGGGAGAATGGAAGCTCCAGCGAGGGTCGGCCTCCGAACCCTCTAGCTGCTTCCGCCCGTCGACAGTGTTTTACAATTGATAATACTCCTGTTCCTTGTAAGAAGACACTTATTCGACACCCATCTCTTGTAAGTTCCTTTTTTATTCAATTTCTGCAAATTTCTTTTTTCATTTTGGTTTAAAACCGTTAATGGGCAATGCAATTGCTTGTTCTGCATTTTAGCATTTCGGAGAATTGCCAAAATTTTCGTCAATGGATTCTTTTTTCCTTTTTTTTTTTCTTTTTTCTGGAAATTGAACTTGCTGAAATTGAATGTAACTTGCATTGGTTGTTTAAATTTGTGAAAAGTTTTTTTTTTTTTCGTTGATGTTTTGACTAAAAAATTTGGCAGGTGAAGACAAGGACATCTGACATCTCTGTTGAACCTATGGGTGTACAAAATCACGACTCTGATTTCATTCCTGCTGTCCGTTCAGGAGCATGGGCGGATATTGGCTTCCGCTCAAGTATGGAGGATGTTTATGTATGCTTTGATGATTTTTTAAATGACTATGGGATCAAGAATGTTATTGATGGAACCAATGCCTTTTATGCGGTATTTTTCTTCTGTTATTCTACTCATTAATCTTTTTGTACTTTTTATTTGCAGTATTGCAATGATGGTTCTACATCGTACTTGATTATTCTCTGGTACATTGTACTTTTATTGTTTTGGATTATGATGGTGGTTGTCATGAACATTATAGGTTTGTGTCAGTCTTGCCTGTGACAGAAGACATAAATCATATGCCAATAGTAGCTTTTGTCTTGTATTTGTTTAGAGATTCTGTGATTTATTTATGGTCTTTTGACATTATTTTTATATTGTCGGTCAGGTATTTGATGGACATGGAGGAAAACATGCTGCTGACTTTGCATGTTACCATTTGCCAAAATTTATTGTTGAGGATGAAGATTTCCCGACAGATATTGAAAGGGTTATTTCTTCTGCATTTCTTCAAACTGATAATGCTTTTGCTGAGGCATGCTCCTTGGATTCAGCCCTTGCTTCTGGTACTACTGCACTTGCAGCGATTGTTGTTGGCAGGTATGTTGCTTATTCTGTTTTAGTCTTCTTTTCAAAAAGTTTTTCTGAGATGATTGGGTTGTAAACTTGTAACTCACTTTATTGGCCTTCAGTTTACTTCCCGAGTTTTCTAGCTTGCATGCATGTTGTTGTATCTTCGTTGGGGATTTAGAATTTATTAGGTCACACAGAAAAATGTGTATCCTCGATGCATGGATAATGATACTCTTGTTTTGATGGTGCTTAGATTAGAGGCGTGGTAGGCCAGTTGGATTCTTAATAATTTGTTCACAAGTAATTCTCCATTTGATATTTGGTTATTTATATCCTCTGATTTTACTCTCTGATGGTAGGCTGTTGGTCGTGGCAAATGCTGGAGATTGCCGAGCAGTGTTGTGTCGCCGCGGCAGAGCAATTGAGATGTCTAGAGATCATAAACCAATTTGCAACAAAGAGAAGAAGCGCATTGAGGCATCAGGAGGGCATGTTTCTGATGGTTACCTCAATGGCCTACTTAATGTGGCCCGAGCTATAGGAGACTGGCACATGGAAGGAATGAAAGATACAAATGGTGGGCCGCTTAGTGCAGAACCGGAGCTCAAGACTACACAACTGACAGAGGAAGATGAATTCCTGATTATAGGTTGCGATGGGATCTGGGATGTATTTAGGAGCCAGAATGCAGTGGATTTTGCAAGGCGGAGGCTGCAGGAACACAATGACCCAGCACTGTGTAGCAAAGATCTAGTTGATGAAGCTTTGAAGAGGAAGAGTGGGGATAATTTATCTGCAGTTGTGATTTGCTTCAGATCTGACCCTCCCCCTAACCTGGTTGTCCCGCGATCGAGGGTGCAGAGAAGCTTTTCTGCAGAGGGTCTGAGGGAGCTGCAAAGCTTCTTGGATAGCCTGGCGAATTGAGATGGTGACGAATGGTTTTTCTTATTGTCTTCCCTTTTATTTTGTTATTTTTGAGTCCGCTCTAGGTTTAGATATTGAGGGAATAGAGAGTTTAACTGTAACATATGCGGCAGCAAGTTGGTATCATAATTTGTTGCTTTGGTAGGAGTTTAATTTATTTACTACCTTGGTTTAGCATTTTACAACGATTATTTGACATTCCTGGATTTAACTGTTCTTCATTTTAGCTTAAATTGACAGCAATCAATGAATATTTGGTCAAGTTATGTATCCTTTCCTGTCTCTTTTCCTGATGTTTATTGTATATTTTCTTTCTGAAGCTTACGTTTTTGTTTTCTTTGTGATTAATCTGTTTTTTTTCCTGGAATTTTTGGGGTTTGAATGAAGATTGTGTTCACTTGATTAATGCATTCTGTAATATCTCGTAATCATATATAATGTAATTGTATATATAATTTAATTGAAATTATGTTACATTTCTAGGACATTGAAAGTAAAATTGTTACTTCATTCTATTTATGTTATATTTCTTTTCCTATATACTGTAAAATATATATAAAATTACATTGGTTTGATTTTTGAGTCTCATCTTTTCTGGAAGTTGAGTGTTTTGATGGAGAATGCAAATATGAATGTAAAGAAAATGCAGATACCCACAAGTGCTGCTGCAACAATTCCAACAAAGTCATGATGAAATCCAAAATAATTCCTTAAAAAAACTTCAACTGTCTCTCCAGTTTCTAATGTATCCTTTATATCTCCATATTGTGAACTAATCAATCCATACAATGTCCAAGCAACTGGGCAACACCAATAGTACCATCTCCACCATACTGGAATTCTCTGTAAAAAAAAAAAAGCCAGATTCTAAGCTTTTTAAGCTATGGACTTCGCTTATAATCAATCAAAATAAAATGGGATCTCAAGAAGTTACCGTTCGAGGGACAACAAATCCTGAGAAAAGGTTCCATATTGCATAGAATGCTGTTGAAACTATAGCAGCAATGTTCTGGTTGGGTGTAACAGCTACAACCATCATCCCGTAGAGAGTGAAGTATAAGAAGGTGAAGTACATATAAAAAAGATACCAGAAAAACTTGCTGACTTTCCATTCAAATCCCATCATGGAATACACTATCGTGCCGTAAACTATAGTTTGAACTAAAATGTGGGGTAGTTCGATCACAATCTGCGGAAAATATAATGATTAGGTGCAGAACTAAGGTTGAGGGAAGAAGTGCAGATGTAGTGATGGATTTCATTTACCTGTCCAAAGGCATATGGCAATGCAGAATACATTCTAGCTGCTCGTTCTCTGTAAAATACTGTTCTTTCGACTGCTGCAACTGGCTGCACAGATGAAGAATTCAAAAATCCTAAAAAGAGAACAGCAATGTACATGGAACCCATCGCGTTAAATATATCTTGTTGCCTACTTCTGCAATTCACAAATATTAGCCAATTTAGACAACGAAAAAGGCAAGGTATATTCTATTAGTACATGTTAGAGAAGTTTATGCAAATTGTCTAATCTCTACCTTTTGGAGCCCATATCCCAGAAAATGGTTCCCAGCATCAAAGCCATAAATGTTGTGAATAGAAGTCTCACTGCAGAGTATGGTGGGTTTCGCCATAGCGACCAATGCTGCTTCCATAGGCAAGCGATACATTGGGTTAATAAGGGCTGTGAGTATTGAGTTGGGAAGTATAAATCTTTTGATCCTGGTGGAGGTTTGCTCAGTTCGCGGATCAAAGCTTTATTTCTCCTGATTTTCAAATTGCAAGGTCAATGGTTTATGGTAACAATCTTTAGTTAAATCAATGTTAACCAACCTGTATAATTCTGAGTTCTTGTATACATCAGCAAAGTTAACTCCAAGTGCTTCTTCTTGTGCTGCTGTAGTAACTTCCAACATCCAAGTTGCAGGATTATAGCCATCCTTAATCTTAGGAACTCCCTCAATTTCCTGCAGAAGAGTTTAAAGTTCTCTATGTCAGAAATTAGCAGAAAATTGAAATTTGGGAAGATTGAAACTGTGTGCTTATTAGCTCTAACCTCAAAATATCTTATCAGGTGGCAGGCATATCGGCCAATGGGACCCACATAAATTTCTTGGCCTCCCCTTTTCATAAAAAATAACTGTACTGTGTAATTAGAACTTGTACTTAGTTCAGAAAACCCAAAACAGAACTGAATTTATTGAACCAAGAATGGTGACCTACCTCATCAAAAGCATCGAAAATGTCAATGCTTGGCTGGTGTATTGTACATACCACAGTTCGCCCAGTGTCCACAGTATTCCTCACAGTTCTCATAACAATGGCTGCTGCCCTAGCATCAAGGCCAGATGTTGGCTCATCCATGAAAATTATAGATGGATTAGCAACAAGCTCGATTGCAATTGTAAGCCTCTTGCGTTGCTCTATTGACAGTCCATTTACACCAGGCAATCCCACTAGTGCTTCTTTTAAAGAGGTTAGTTCTACAAGCTCCATGACTTCATCAATGAACATCTGCCAACAACAAAATTTATTTTACAGTCACTGACATGATTTGGATGGAAGTTAGAACCAGTAAGTCCTTTCTAACTGCACTATTATAGAAATCTATAGCAATTTGGGTTTTTATACAAATTAAATGTACCTTTCTTGTATTATAGTCAACCTCAGTGGGTAACCGAAGCCAAGCTGAATAAATCACCGACTCATAGACTGTAACATGTGGGGAGTGGATATCAGTTTGCTCACAGTATCCTGATATGCGAGCAAAAGTTTCTTGCTTCTTTGGATATCCAGATGTTGTGATGTTTCCTTCAATGTAACCCCCAGTTTTTCTTCCAGACAGGACGTCCATTAGAGTGGTCTTTCCAGCACCACTGGCACCCATTAGAGCTGTGAGGACACCTGGCCTGAAAGCTCCACTGACACCCTTCAAAAGTTCAAGACGATCTTCGGTGATGCCTTGAGCTTTCATTTCCTGCAAATACATGATATAAAATTCAGGATTCTACCCCAAATAAATGGCAGATTCTTTAGCGAAAGACTTAATGTACCTGTGGCATGTCTACAGCATACTTGATTTCATCAAAAGTAATGGACAAGGGTTGAAATGGGAGAACCATTCCTTGATTCCTGTCCTGTTCAGCACCACTAAAGCTGCCCACCCGCACTGAAGGCATCCTGGTTGAGGATTTTCTGTTACATGGATTCAAATCTCCGGTTATGTGACCATTTTTCTCAGCATAGGCCTCTTCTGAAAGTATTGCTTGAGGTTTCTCAAATGCTGCAATCAGTTCACTCATCAGAATATAGGTTCCATGTCTAAGGACCTGTAAATGTAAATTCTGGGATACCTACGCTCAAGATACTTCAGGGCCAAAGTGAAAAGAAAATTGAATAGGAAGATGTATCCTATCAGAGCTCCAGTAGAAATCCAATACCAATGGGCTTTAGGGGAAACTCCATGTGACTTCAATATAGTAAGTCCCAATGCCTTGGTTGAATTCGGAGGAAACTGCAACAATGTCATTTCCACGTAACAGTCAACACATTGGACCAAATGATTTTTTGCAAGATTCTCATTTAAATTCTATTTTGCTTGTCCATATTGAAGGAAATTAAACCTACATGATTCCAACTCTTCCCAAGATATTCATTCACAGAAATGCCATTCTGAGTGTACATAATCGGTGAAATCCAGAAACCCCATATCCACCATTTCTTCACATCATCTGAAACAACATATTGTATCCATAACCATCTGAATTTAAATTATGTTATAAAGAAATAAATGAAAAATGCATTTAATCGACTTATGTAGTTCACCTTTTGGTAGCACAAATCCACTCAGAACTAATATTGCAAGTAATGTAAATGTTCCCAACGTGTTAACTACCGTCATATTTCTTCCAATGGCTGCTACTAGTCGAAAAACTGAGGATGCCATCTGGTTTGTGAGTAAGAGTATCAGGTACTGCTTGAGAAACCTGGCATCGAGAAATTTGAAGTCAAGAATCTTAACTATACACATAAATAAAATTATCCAGAGTTTCTAATTTCCCACCTTCCAATGTTTGGATCAAAGCCTATAACATAATACGTTAAGCCAACCCATACAGCAACTTCTACCAATGAGATTGGAATCTTGAGAATCCATGTAGGCAAAGCATACGACCATGAAGGAAAAAAGAGGTGGTCTCTTTGCTTGTAGAAGACAGGAAGTTTAAGGACAGTCATAGGAAGCTCTGAGAATCCATTGAAGAAAATAGTCATAACTGCAAATAAAAGGGCACCAAAATATATTTGACCATCTTCAACCGTGTTTTTATGCATCTCTGTTCTTAGAAATATTGTCATAGTCATGCAAGCCATTAGAAGAAGCTGCAAAAAGAATAAAACAGCAATTAAACTCTACGACATTAATGATTTTTATAAATATCATATTTTCAAATTGAATCATATAATTTCATAATTTAAAACCAAAGTGTTTTCTTTTTTTTTTTTTGTGAATATTTACAAGCTTCTTCGAAGTAAAATAGAATATAATAACTCACTTGGATCAGTTTGAAAATGAAGGCAAAGGAGTTCCTCTTCATGAGCAAGAATTCTCTTGAAACACAAGCTTTCAAGAGTTCCTTCTTGCTGACACCATACTTGTTAGTTGTTAGAGAAGCAGGGTGTGATTTGGACTTGTCAAATGGTGTAGCTAGTTCATCACCTAGTTTTCGTCCAATGTGAAATGATTGAAATGCTTCAGCAAATTCCTTTGCGGAAATAAAATTGTAAGGCTCATCTCTACGTACCCAGTACTGCTCCTGATATTTCCATGATGTTACCTATGATGTTCAAACAAGGAAAGCTCATGAACAATTCCAACATATTTTCGCAAAGTTATGTACACGAGATAGTAATCTTTAGAAGAATTACTTCTTGTAAGAAATCAGCAACTCCCTTCCTCTCAGGACATTTAAAGCCCATGCATTCAAAGAATTCAAGCACGTTTTCTCGAGGACCTTGATAAACAATTTGACCATCTGACAGAAGAATTATGTCATCAAAAAGATCATATGTTTCAGGTGCTGGCTGGAGAAGAGAGACAACTGCAGTTCCATCGAGAATGTGAATTGACTGTCTTATTGAGTTTACAATTTGAAAAGTTGTTGAGCTGTCCAAACCCGTTGATATCTCATCCATGAAGAGTGCTTTTGCTGGACCAACCAGCATTTCCCCTGCGTTTCATGTACCAGAAGGTTCTAAGGAATGTAGGTGCTTTGTTAAAGATTGGGATATTTTCAAATATACAATTGTCATTAGTTACCTGTTGTTACTCGTTTCCTTTGTCCGCCAGAGATGCCTCGTATCATTTCATCACCCACCATTGTATCAGCACATACGTCAAGTCCTAAAATCTGTATTGTTTTGTATGCAGAAATGTCAATTATATACGTCTTCTACAATATATTTCTTTCCTTTTTTTTCTCAGAAAGTCACAGGCTTAATAGGACTTCAAGACTAAAGTTGGTACCTTGAGAACGTAGTCTGTAAATAAATTTCTCTCTTGCCCCTCTAGTGCAGCTGCCTATGGAATTCCAAGTGTTAAAAGCAGATTTAGTTGGTCAAATATATTTCTTACTGTCTTGCATTTATTCAATTTCCACAGTAAATTTTCACATAGAGGAATGTCTTATCCGTTCTCCTCTCACCTTCATGTAGATATCTATATCATGATCCGGCTCGATATTTGCTGCCTTCTCTCTTCTTGATAATTCTGCCAACATCTCTGCATAATTCCAGAATTTTATAACATTAATTCAAATTCTTTACAATTCTTTCACTCAGAGACTAAATAAATAAGAATATTATGCATGTGGACAACCATAACGCGTTCCAACCCCCTGGCATCTTGCAGAGAAAGCAAGAGTTTCTCTGACAGTCATTTCTCCTATATGAAGATCATATTGACTAATATAAGCTGATGTTCGTTGCGGTACAAACTCTTCCATCCCATGTCCATTATAAGTCACTCTTCCAGAAAACTGAAATTTCACAACATGAAAATGTAAGGTAATACAGAAAACAACATCCTGCATAAACTACTTGTGACCCATATAATACTTTATCCTTACCTTTAGATCTTTACTGAGTTTTCCAGCTAAAGCCAAAAGCAATGTAGTCTTGCCTGAACTAGGAGGGCCTAACAGTAAAGTCATTCTGCAAAACTTCAAATCTTATATGAATAAGAAAACAAAGAAATTAAACATTTTCTGTTCTAAATTTTACTAACAGAATACTTTTGACTCACCTTCTAGGTTTGATGATGCCACTAACCTCGGTTAGGATTGGTAGTGGTTTCTTTCTACTTGGAAGAATATGAAGAAAATTCAAAAATCCCTTTAAAGAAAACACACATTGAATCAAAATAATTCAAAAATCATGAAATTTCATTAAACAATAAATGATTCAGAAATTATATAAACTACCTCAACCATATTGATAGGGAAGTTCAACATCGTAGGCAAAGCTCTACTTCCAACATATGCTTTTGCTTCAATGCTTAAATGCTCAAACCGTACTTCGATCGTTGGAATATCAAGTCCAACTCTGTAATTCAAAATATTTCTTAAAAATCAGAAAAAAAAAAAAAAGAAAAGAAAAAAAAGCCACACAAACGCATCATCAAACACAAAAAAGACATTACCTATCCATGCGTTCTTTAAGTTTGAACAAGAATTTTTCGTTGTCTTCCTCTGCAATCTTCACCAATCTTTCTAAAAGATCCCTTTTCTCAATGATTCCGAGCTTTTTTATATCGATTTCTCTGCACTGACCTTCTTCTCCGGTGAGCAAACCTCTTCTGACACGCATATAAGTGGGCAGTTTCTCCAAAGCAGCCCATTTAAGAGCTTCTTCATCATCTTCTTCATGACGAGATGACTTGGAAAAAGCTTCCATGTTTCTGTTCCTCCATATACTGAAACTGCTTGTTCGTTCATTGCTCAATCTATCACCTGAAACCTCCATTTTCATTTGCTGAAGCTTCTTCGCTTCTCCTTCATTACTAGTCTTTACATGCAACAGAAAGGTCTTTATATATAGCAAATTATTATGTTTTAAAATTTAAATAGAATGATATAAATATAGTTTGTTTCATGGGAATAATTAATTATTACACGGGTTATTTACAACTCTGCCCAACCACGTTATAAATATACCTATATTAAATGAATCTTGATTAATAAATAATTAACATTTCTTAATTATAGTATTTTACGGAATTATGAGATTTGAAATGATGATGGCAAGTATGTGTAAATTTTATTTATTTATTTTTTTGCTTGGTCAAATATATATATATATATATATATATATATATATATAATTACTTAATAAAGTTGAATTATTTTTCCTAACTACTGTAATGATTAGAGATTAGAGCTAATTATTAAGTGATTATGGTGTTACACATTCTCACCTATATAAATATAAAATAATAAAGGTAAATAATTATTTAGTCTCTCAAATTTAATCACAATTACAATAATTTTGTTCTTTTTATTATTGAAATATCTTACTGTATTTATGGTTTTTGAATGGTCTTCAGTGTATTAATTATTCAAGATTTAATGCCATTAAATTATTTGATATAATCTTTTGATTTAAAATATATAAATATTAGATGTATACTGTGTAATATGAATTCTGGTTAGAGCATCTCATCATTTTGTATTTGAGAAACTATTACAAATGTTAAAAGTGGTCACTTTTCTTTAAAAAATATGAATATACAATGAGTAATAGTCTATTACGTATATACTTTTTAACTTGATTACTCCAATCACACAATGAAAACAAGTAGAAATTGTTATGATTAAATATGAAGGACTAAATACTTATCATCATAGATATAAATTGAATATCAATCTCAGTTTATTATTAAAAAAAAAATTTATTATCTCGGAACAAGAACCCTAACATCTCCTCTCACTTTCGGAGTTTTTCATTTATAAATTTTTGTTGGACTGTCGTCATCGGCTATCTTTATCGGTAACCCTTGTGAATTTTTTTTATTTATTTTCCAACAAATAATCTTATATTTATTTTTGTATAAATTGTATATTTTTACCATTTTCAATAATGTTTTTCTTACATTAAGAATTATTTTCAATATATTGAGATTTATTTAGTTCTCCTTAGTAACAGTTTGTTTTTATCTCTATACAACAGTTAAACATATTTTATTTGTCAGAAAAGGTTTCAAATAAAGATAAAAATTTAACTTATAATGTGATTTTAGATTTGAAGATTATTATACTATTAAACTAAGTGAAAGATAAAGTGTCGAAAAACTAAAAATTAAACTCAGCGAAACAACTATAAAATATTCAATAGTTTAACACTATTCAATTAATAAAAACACCCACAAATTTATTTAAATCACTAGTCCAAACTAATAATTAATTAATACAACAGTAATAAAGAAAAAGACAAAATGGAAAATGTAAGTTTGATTAGTTCAAGATTATGAATAATTAATAAATTTTGGGATAATCCAGAAATAAGAGGAGGACAAATAAAAAAATGAAAGTGTTTAGTGAATAATGAAAAAGAAAAAAAAGAAGAAAGAAATAATAATAATTGACAAAATTGAAAATGATCATGATCATGATCTGATCAACAGTCCAAGATCTTCTGTAATTAGTATCATTTATTACAAGTAATTGCCGACTGAATATAAAAATAAAACAGTACTGTAGTGGAAAGATTCTGGCTATAAACAAAAAGAATATTTCTGTCATTTAAAGAAGTTTCCTTTTCTACCGCTGAATTTGTTGCTGTAATACATTGCATATCTCTTTCCTTGGGATTCTCTTTCTCTTCCACATTTGCTGAGTTTTTTAAATGACTAACCAACATTTGCTATTAAATTATTTTATTATTATTTGACTTGCAACTGCAAGATAAGCTTTAATGTCAAATTGGAGTTTTGAGTGAAAATTCAATTTGATTTGAGCAAGCGTGAGAAGAGGAGGACGGCCATGGCGGTCAAACCTGAGCTGTACGGTTTCGATTATGCATGATGAGTGGCTGCGATCAACGTATCACAAAATAGTTGCACTGAATCAGAATCTGAACCCAGATTATTGTCTCTACTTACACATGTTTCTGTGTGGGGTCCCCCACATCTTATTAATTGTGCAATCATCGAAAACTAAAGCACTATGGTTTATCGTGCGATTCCGTCAATGTGCCAAGTTTGATCGTCTGTATAGTCTTCGTATTAAATATATATATGTGGACACAGTTGGTTAAATTTAACCCGTATTAAAAATTTAATATATAATAAATTTCGACCGTTAAATTTTATAGTCGCGTGTAATTTATAATAAAAGTTTTACATTGAAGTGTCTGCGACATAGAAAATGAGTATGGGAATCCAAAACTTTTTGATATGAATAGTTTGAAATTATATTAAAAATGGTGAAGTTTAGTTTCAATTTGAGACCCATTGTAACTCTAAGTTGATGACTTGTCTGTTTTAAAATTAGGTTTGAGTTAGGTTATTTGTACTGTGTCGTTTAGCATTTTTAATGTAAGGAAGCAAGAATCCGGTGAAAATAAACATTGAAAATCACATCATTAAAAACTATAAAATACTTAGCAAATACCAGATTTTCTAATATCCGTCTAATCAAGCCAGTTGTTTTTTTTTTTTTTTCACTTTTATATTCGAAATTTACTTTGTAAATAATTAATTAGAATTTCTAGGATTTATATTTGAGATGTTAATAATATAGCATACTGATATGAATAACATTTCTTTGACAAGTTTGTCGAACTTTGAGGTCCTGGTAAAGGGATTTACTCCTACAAGACAAATCTATATATTAAACATTTATTTGCGTTATAACCTAGTCGCAAGTGCATTTTCGACCAGACAATAGATCTGATTTGAATCGTCAGCTCAATTTCTTAAAAAAAAAAAAGGACAAAGCTATATGATAACATTATAATGAGCCTTAAATTACTAAGCCAAAAAGGGCAATATAATTGGAGTTTTTATAAAATAAATACATATGCTATTGAATTTGAATATATATAGAATCCAACTGACCTTAACAAAGACTCATCTGACTTGGAAGTTGAATGCTTTGATAGAGAAGGCAAAGATGCATCCAAAAAGCAAAGCAAAACTAAGCAAAACCAGTGTTACAATTCCAAGAAAATCATGCCGAAACCCGAAATAATCCCTCAGAAAATCTTCTACTGTTTCACCACTGTCCATTGATTTCTTTATGTCACCATATTGTGAAGCAACCAATCCATATAATGTCCAAGCAACTGGGCATATCCAGTAGTACCATCTCCACCATACAGGAATCCTCTGTTTTTGTAAGAACAAAGTTAATAATTTTAGCTGATTTTGTTCATTATGGACAATTTTGCAAAACTAAATAGAAGATATATAAGTTACCGGTCGAGCAATGATGAATCCTGAGAAAATGTTCCATATTGAATAAAAGACGATGGAAATGATTGCCGCAATGTGGGGGTTTGGTGTAATGGCCACAGTCATCATTCCATAGAAAGTGAAATATAATAAGGTGATGTACATGAAGAACATATACCAAAAGAACTTGCTGGCTGTCCATTCAAACCCAATCATAGCATAAACTATAACACCATATATTAAAGTCTGGATTAAACCATATGGGAGTTCGATTATAACCTGCAAAACAAAGCATAATGATTTGTTTGATATTCTGTTACATAATATTCATAAATCATTACAAATGATAAATAAGTCTCCCAGCCCATTTTTATTTTGTTCCTTTTCATTTCTATATATTCTTTGTGATAACTCTTTGTCAAATTTACATTGTTGTACTGCCATTGACTAGAGGATAACAGAAGATTTTAGCCGTGGATGGCAAATTAATGAATTTATCTGCAAGTTTTAGAAGTGAAAATGTTACCTGTCCAAAGGCATATGGCAATGCAGAATACATTCCTGCTGCTCTTTCTCTATAAAATACTGTTCTTTCAATAGCCACTACTGGTTGTACTGATGAAGCATTCTGAAACCCCAAGAAGAGAACAGCAGCATACATGGAACCCATTGCATTTAGGATATCTTGTTTACGGTCTCTGTAATTCTCAAATGTACATTTCAAGTAAGAGAGAAAGAAGGGAAAAAGGATTACCATTTATTAGATAGTATTTGCAATGCATCTGCTTTTTGTACCTTTTGTGGCCTAGATTCCAAAATATCGTCCCAAACATCAGCGCTACGAAGGTTGTGAATAAAAGTCTCACTGCTGTGTATGATGGGTTTCGCCAGTATGACCAATGCTGCTTCCACAGGCAAGCCTTACATTGGGTTAAGAAGGATTGTGAATATTGAGTTGGGAAGTACAAATCCTGTGAACCTGGTGGAGGTTTGCTTAATTCCTCAATCAAGGCTTTATTTCTCCTGAAATTCCACCAGTGTTGTGTTAATAAATATACGGCAATATCTAGAATAAACAGTAATGCATGCTTTTTTGATATCCAACAATATTACCCCATCCACTGAAATTATTGTACTCACAGTACACAAGGCTCCCCTTTCCCCTTCTATTTACTTTTAAATGTTAATATGATCTAACCTGTATAATTCTGAGTTCTTATATACATCAGAGAAGTTAACACCGAGAGCTATTTCTTGTGCTGCTGTCGTAACTTCCAACATCCAAGTTGCGGGATTATAGCCGTCCTTAATCTTTGGAATTCCCTCAATGTCCTTGAAGTTTTATTTCCTCAATGTCAGCATTTAAACTAAAAACAATTATAACATTGAAGTATGTTATACAATACATTTGCTATGATCACCTCAAAATATTTGATCAGGTGACAAGCATGTCGTCCAATGGGACCCACGTAAATTTCTTCCCCTCCTCTCTTCAGCAAAAACAACTTTTGTGTTGCATTTAAGAAATTAGAACTTAAACTTGGTACAAAAATATAAATGGATCAGTTGCTCCTGAAAAAAAGACACAACTGTCACCTCATCAAAAGCATCAAATATGTCAATACTTGGCTGGTGTATTGTGCACACCACAGTTCGGCCCGTGTCCACGGTGTTCCGTACTGTCCTCATAACTATTGCAGCTGCCCTGGCATCAAGGCCAGAGGTTGGCTCATCCATGAAGATTATTGACGGGTTAGCAACAAGCTCAACTGCGATTGTCAGCCTTTTACGCTGCTCAATTGATAGACCATTAACACCAGGCAATCCTACAAGTGCCGCTCTTATAGGGTTCAGCTCCACAAGCTCCATGACTTCCTCAATGAACATCTGCAACCCATCACTCAAAACTATAAACAACCTGAGATGTTAAACAGAATAGAAAACCAGTCTTCTATTGTGGTTTCTTAATGGTTCGTTTAATTGTTTCTCTCTTAATTCTTTAAAATAGCAGTTTTATTTTGGATATTTATTAGACTTTACTGTCAATAAAGAAAAGAAAGAAAGAAAAGAGGATGACCCTTACCTCTCTTGTTGATGAATCAACCTCAGGAGGTAATCGAAGCCATGCAGAATAGAGTAATGATTCATAGACTGTCACGTGCGGTGAGTGTATGTCAGTTTGCTCACAGTATCCTGATATGCGAGCAAAAGTTTCTTGCTTCTTTGGATATCCAGATATAGAGATGCTTCCCTCAATATAACCGCCAGTTTTCCTTCCATACAAAACATCCATTAGAGTCGTCTTGCCAGCACCACTAACACCCATTAGGGCTGTTAGGACTCCTGGCCTAAATGCACCACTAACACCCTTTAAAAGTTCTAGATGAGCCTCAGTAATACCTTCAGCTTTCATTACCTGCAATGCACAATATAAAATTCAGCATTCTACTCCTAAATCCCTAATGCATTGCTGCTTCTTTGATAAAAGCTTTCAGGTACCTGCGGCATGTCTACGGCATATTTGATATCATCAAAAGCGATAGAAAGAGGTTGAAACGGGAGAACCATTCCCCGTTTCCTTCTTTGATCACCATCATTAAAGCTGCTTGTTCTTGTAGATGGTGTTCCAGATGACAAATTTCTTTGGCCCGAATTCACTTCTCCTGTGTTAGAGGAAGGTAGCTTCAAGAATCCATTTGTCAAGAAAGCAACAAAAAATATGAGTATCTTGAGACCCACCTGTAGAGCTTTTATCTTTTGTTGATAGTTCAATAAATTGTCCTGTTCTGGTAGCAATTCTCTCACTATACACCTCTTCTGATAGTATTGGTCGAGCCCTTCCAAATGCTGGAATCAGCTTAATTATTAGAACGGAGGCCAGATTTGAAACTCAAGATGTAGATGGGGCTAGTAGGATACTAACGATTGAGAAATTTCAGGGCGAAAATGAAAAGGAAATTGAATAGGAAGATATATCCTGTCAAAGCACCAACTGCAAGCCAATACCAATATGCTTCAGGGAAAAGTCCACGCGACTTCAAGACAGTAACTCCTAATGGCTCGGTTGAATTAGGAGCAAGCTGAAACAATGGAAATTCAACATAAATGTAATAATATTTATCAAACTTCTGCAATAATATTAGCACAATTCTTTTGGGATCCACATCTAAGAAATGAAGCTCACATGTCGCCAACTATGCCCGAGAAATTCATTCACAGAAATGCCATTTTGTACATACATCATTGGTGAGAACCAATAACCCCATATCCACCATTTTTTCACATTTTCTGTTGCAATAGAATGAAAATTTTGTATCAAATTTAAGAAATGAAGAAAAAAAAAAAGAAGGTTCACCAATGTATATACTACCTCTTGATATTACAAATCCACCAAGAACTAATACAGTAAGTATTGTAAATGACCCAAACGTGTTGGCAACAATTATATTTCTGCCTATTGCTGCTGTCAGTCGAAACATTGCAGATGCCACCTGGTTAGTCACCAGGAGTATCAAGTAGTACTTGAAAAACCTGTCATTAGCAAATTTAAGCAAATATTATAAACTTGAATACATAAAGGAAGAAGGTATTGATGGTTTCTGGTTCCCACCTTCCAATGTTTGGATCAAAGCCTATAACATAATAAGTCATGATCACCCATACTCCTACTTGTACAAAGGTGATTGGAGTCTTGAGAATCCATGAAGGAAGGGCATATGCCCACGAAGGATAAAAAAGAATGTCTCTTTGCTTGTAGAAGACTGGAAGTTTCATGATGGTCATTGAAAGCTCCGAGAATCCATTGAACATAATTACAATAACTGTGAAGAAAAGGGCACCCATATATATTCCACCGTCTGCCTCTGTGTTTCTATGCATCTCCGTCCTCATAAATACGGTCATTGTTATGAAAGCAAGTAGAATAAGCTGAAAATAGAAAAAAAATAATTCAGTAAATGTTGTCACATCTACAAACTTATTAGTTTAGTTCTCTCATTCTCTAAATTTAGTGTGTGTTTATACAATTCCTATCTTATCTGATCAAAGCCAGGATACTTAATCTTTCCAACCAAAAGAAAGAAGAGAGACATCAAAAAGAAATGATGAAAGATAAAAATTACTACTCACTTGGAACATACTGAAAAAATATACAAATGAGTTCCTCTTCATGAGCAAATATTCTCTTGAAATGCAAGCTTTCAAGAGTTCCTTCTTGCTGACACCATACTTTTTTTTTGTGAGAGAAGCAGGATGTGATTTTGACTTATCATATGGAGTGGAAAGTTCATCGCCCAACTTTCGACCAATGTGAAATGATTGAAATGCTTCAGCAAATTCTATCGCTGAAACAAAGCTATAAGTCTGACCTTTATGTGCCCAATACTGCTCTTGATCTTTCTTCGACGTTACCTGTCACATCCCAACAAAAGAAGCTCATTAATTGGTATAATATGTAATAAAGCTCATAAGGGATATTGTAATTGTCATAAGAATTACTTCTTGTAAGAAGTCAGCAACTCCTTTCCTCTCAGGACATCTGAAGCCCATATATTCAAAGAATTCAAGCACATTTTCACGTGGACCTTGATATACAATTTTTCCATCCGACAGAAGAATTATATCATCAAAAAGATCAAATGTTTCAGGTGCTGGTTGGAGAAGAGAGATAAGGGCAGTTCCATTGAGGATATGGATTGTTTGTCTGAGTGAGTTCACCATTTGGAAAGTTGTTGAACTGTCCAGACCAGTCGATATCTCATCCATGAAAAGTGCCCTTGCTGGTCCAACCAGCATTTCCCCTGCATTGTGAAGATTTGAAGGATCATCAATCAATAGCCAAAGAGAGGCCATGCTACCATAATCCAATTTTAAGTTGTACCAGTTGTAACTCGTTTCTTTTGACCACCAGAGATGCCTCGTATCATGTCATCACCCACCAGGATATCAGCGCATTCTTCAAGTCCTAAAACCTGTAGTGTGTGAAATGTACAAATATTAATTATTTAATATTTCATTTTTCATCTAACTTGCTCACCTAGTAGGACTTTTCATTATGTACCTTGAGAATATAATCTGTAACAACATTGGTCTCTTGGCCTTCTAGGGCAGCTGCCTACAGAATTCCAAACATTTAAGGATATTTAAATTATTGGAAACACTTTTTTCTTCATGCAGACATCAATATTATTATCACAGGTCCTTACCTTCATGTAGATATCAATATCAGGGTCTGGTTTGATATTTCTTTCTTTTTCCCTTCTTGCTAATTCCGCCAACATCTCTGCATAATTTCAGAATTTAAGAGTAGTTCAATCAAATTCACTGTACTTACTTCACTGAGGTTTATGTTGTAAGGAAGGAATGTTACTGACCACAGCGGGTTCCAACACCTTGGCATCTTGCAGAGAAAGACAGCGTCTCTCTGACAGTCATTTCTCCTATATGAAGATCGTATTGACTTATATAAGCTGAAGTCCTCTCTGGTACAAACTCTTCCATTCCATGTCCATTGTAGGTAATCGTTCCTGAAACCTGGAATGTTACAAAATTCCAATATCAGATTTATGCAAGCCTTACGAATTTTTATTTGCCATTATTTACTGTTTTACGAAATAGAGTCAGCAATTAGAATGGGCTAATAAAGTTCTCATGGAAACAGCTCTACACAATATTTGTCAAAGGGTGTATATGTGTATAATATTATTCAATGGAAGTCTAAATAGAAGGATTATTAGATGTTGCCCTGAAAAGAATGTTAGCGTACTTTTAGTTCTTTACTGAGTTTTCCAGCTAAAGCCAAAAGCAACGTGGTCTTGCCCGAGCTCGGGGGACCTAATAGTAATGTCATTCTGCAAAAGTCAAAAATTCATATGAATAAAGTAACAAAGAAATTGCAGAATTTTAGTTTTATCAATAAAATAGTTTCGCTCACCTTTGGGGCATGATGATTCCACTAACATCATGAAGTATTGATAATGGTTTCTTTCTACTAGGAAGAATGTGAAGATAATTCAAGAATCCCTTGAGGAAGAAAAGTTGAACAAATTATATTCAGAAATTATGAATAATGCTTCTGTAATTATGAGTACAATACATACTATGCATGTATATATAACACGAAGAAGTTATACCTCAAACATATTAGCAGAGAAGTTGAAGATTGTAGGTAATCCTCTACTTCCGATATGTGCTTCTGCTTCAACACTTACATGCTCAAACCGGACTTCAATTGCTGGAATCTCTATACCCACTCTGTATTGTTAAGACAGAAACATAAGTAGAAAAAAACATGAATTCACATCAAAAGATACTATAGAAAACATATGCATACTTATCAATGCGTTCTTTGAGCTTCAACAAGAACTTCTCATTATCTTGCTCTGCAACTTTCACCAGTCTCTCCAGTAGATTTCTTTTCTCTACTAATCCTAGGCTGTTTATATCAATCTCTCTGGATTCACCTTCTTCAGTGAGAATGCCTCTTCTTACACGTACATAAGTAGGAAGCTTCTCTAAAGCAGCCCATTTGAGAGCTTCTTCATCATCTTCGTTACGAGAAGACCTGGAGAAAACATCCAAGGAGCTCCTCCACGCATTTGAACCGCTTAAACGTGCACTGCTCACTCTTGTTATATCATCATTCTCCATTTTCACCAGCTTTCAACGATGCTTTGAACTTTGTAGTTAAAGTTCAATATAATATAACCTAACAAGAAATATCAAATCAAAATCATGGATTTTATATGTGATAGAAGCAAAAGCTGCTTGCTTGGATTGGCAAGGAAAGGAACAACAATATGAATGTGTCCAGCACACTTCCTTCAGCATAAGGATTTCATGAGATTTTGATTCTTTTCAGGGCTCTGCAGTACAAGCAGGGTCTATATATAACAAAGCAGAAAATAACATCAAATGAGAAAATATTTTAAAAAAAAAACAACTGTAACTAAAACATTTCTGCTTAAATTACCTACCCTCATAATTTATCCTAATTTTACAAATGGATTAATTGTTAATTTTGACCAAAACATCTGTTGGGAATGTGAATCCCACATCGGTAAGGAATGAGAGGCTTCAGTTAAATATAAGATTGGACAATCCTCTTCCTGTGAACTCGGGTTTTTAGGAAGAGTTAGCCCTAAATCTAATATGGTATAAGAGCCATTAATGCCCAAACGGGCTAGCTCCTGGGCCAAACCCCACAAGACCGAAGCTGATGCCAGTCCCTATCCCAAGTCTGTAAGGAACTCGGATCGGAATTTTTGTACAGGCATGGTCCCTTTTCTTTAACTATACTATTAAGATAACAATCGATTATAACATGAAATCAATACATAATCCTGGTTTCATTTAATTTATACTTTCAAAAGATTTGATTAAATATCATACAGAGTTTAATAAGGTTGAAAATTTTATTGCCTACATTGATGAACAAAATTTAACTCTAAATAATAAGTAAATACATCAGACTTATATGTATGACTGGAAAACTAAAAATTCATCTTTCCAGAGGACTTGTGACTTAAATATTCAAAGCTGACATTTGAAATTGTTTGTTAGTACTAGGGTTCTAGAACAAGTCATGTTCTACTTATTCCTTCTGCATTATGTTACTTTGGACAGCAACTGTAAGTTGACAAGCATTTTCTATTTCAGAAGCCATAAAGGAAAGGACAAATGTAGCTCATGAATGATTCCAAATTTAATAATAAATTATGAACAAATGAAAAAAAAAAAAAACCTAATCCTTAAAATAATATTGACAATTTTGTTACTCAGTTTCTTACCACCATTCTTTGGGAATCTATGAATATAATTCTGGCATAACCTAATCACAGTAACTTGTTTGTTTCTCTAATGGTTGACTGTGAGTAACATCTATTTTACTTTGCAATAATTCAAGATTTTATACATAGGATAATTGCAAGTGAAGAACAGAACATGTTTAGAAACGTCCAACGGCAAAAACCAAATCACTCAAGGGTGGAATTCTGTTTGAATAGTTGCCTCTTTTTGTTGCTTACTTTTGCTTTATGACACAACACATCAAATCAATAGTGTCACCAATAGCAAGAAATTAGTCTATTATTGGTTCTTCAGTTCCTAAACAAAGTCTAAAATGTAATATTCTATTTCAGCCATCGTCTATGTAAAATGATTGGACATCATCCATGACTTCAACAAGAGAAGATGTTTATCTCATGAAAAAAAAGAAAAATTAAAATATTGAATGAAGATGATGCTTGAAATTTTTATTAGTTAATGGGCATATTGGTAGAAATTTGATATTGATTCCCCACTGCAAGCAGACAACAATGTTAGATTCATCTACTACGAAGACAAACCGCCATATTTAGAGCATTTAATTATGTTATTAGTCAAGTCAAGATAGACATTTAATTATGCATTGGTGAAGATAGACATAACTAATTT
Organism: Croton laevigatus; assembly: GCA_949640765.1. NCBI lineage: Eukaryota > Viridiplantae > Streptophyta > Magnoliopsida > Malpighiales > Euphorbiaceae > Croton > Croton laevigatus. The sequence continues at coordinate 59,636 of CATIWJ010180345.1, forward strand.
ATATTAAATTAAGCAATCTTGTTTTCTTTCTGCATTTCAAAGATAGCAGGTCAGTTTGTTTTACAGAAACACAAATACGTTAAAGGCGGGGTAGATTACCTCACGTCCATGGTAGGAAATGGTTGGTTGCACCAATCTTTATCTAGAATAGAAGAGCCCATCACATTTACATCATATTTGAAGATTAAAACATCGTTGTGTCTGTTATAGACAGTTGAACAATTTCGAATTCAATATATATGAGAGTTGAGCAATTACATTGTCATTATCAGATGAAATAGTAAGAGTAAGAGAACACCAATACAATCAAGAGCAGAAGAAGAAAAGGCTGTAAGATCTTTGAGTATCGTTTATATTTAAGTGTATTTTGACACATATACATACAGTATAACATCTTGCTCCATGACACAAACCCCTAAGTATTTCTTATTAGCCCGACAGCATATCGCAAGAGACCTTTCGTTTTCCTTCTTGAACTGTCTCCCTTTGGGAGCAAAGCAGCAGTTAGTTTTAGAAACATTTGCACAATATCCTGACTGTTATAGTGATCTTGCATATACATCACATTTCAAATCAATCTAGGTAACGGCCGAGGCAGCACATGACTTGTATATTTTCTATACAAAATCAATCATCTTTTCTGGAAATTAAATGATTTAATGAAGGCGGCAAACATGAATCCGAAGAGCATGGAGATTCCAAATATAACAGCTGCAGAAATTCCAACAAAATCATGTCTAAACCCAAAATAACTCCTTAAGAAATGCTCCACAGTTTCACCAGAGTCTAACTTGTCCTTTATGTCCCCATATTGAGAAGCAACTAATCCATACATTGTCCAAGCAAGTGGGCAAGACCAATAATACCATTTCCACCAGACAGGAATCCTCTGTCATAAACATGTCAAATGCTTTTTAGTCATTACCTCATTAGGGAAATAGATAAAAGAAGGAATAAGATAGCAGGTTATTACCGGTGGAGGAATAATAAATCCTGAGAAAAGGTTCCATAGGGCATAGAAGGCAGATGCAACAACAGCAGCAATGTTGTGGTTGGGTGTCATAGCCGTTGTCATCATCCCATAGAAACTGAAGTATAAGAATGTGAAATACATGATGAAGATGTAATAAAAGAACTTGTTCCATGTCCAATCGAACCCAATCATGGCATAAACTATAACACCATATATAAAAGTCTGGACAAAAACATATGGGATTTCAATCATGACCTGAAAGGCAACGCAAATAATTAGGTGAGGAACCATTAGAATGAATTTATCCAACTCATAGAACTGATGACAAATGGAAATTTTTCAAATGTTCTAATCCCTCGCAAGTGAATGAAAACTTCTAACCATATGAATACCATACTAATTGACGAATGAATCTTAAGCTAAAGGCGAGAAAGAGTCAGCCTATCAATTTACCTGCCCAAAGGCATATGGTAATGCAGAATACATTCCAGCCGCTCTTTCTCGATAAAAAACTGTTCGTTCAATAGCCACAAGTGGCTGAACTGTTACAGCATTTTGTATCCCTATGAAGATAAGAGAGATATACATAGCACCGACTGCATTAAATATATCTTGTTGCCTTCTTCTACAATTTAGGAACAGTGCACGCACGTTAGGAAGTTAATAGGGAAAAAAATACAGCCTCACTAAATTAGCATATCATTGCTCTGTACCTTTTAGAGCCTAAATCCCAGAATATCATCCCAAACATCAAAGCTATTACCACTGTAAACAAGAGTTTCACTGCTGTATATGGAGGATTTCGCCAATATGACCAATGCTGCTTCCATAGGCAAGCTATACATTGGGTTAAGAAAGGTTGTGAGTACTTAGTGGGAAAGCATAAATCTTTTGAACCCGGTTGAGGCGTGCTTAGCTCCTTGATCAACGCTTTGTTTTTCCTGAATAATTCACCAATATCACATCAGTAGCTTCACAGCAAGGTGTTAACCAGACAAAAATTAGACCATATGAGAACCAAGGTATTTTACTTCAAATTCAGGTCCAATTTAACGTTTATCATTAGTTCAATGTTCCCAAAATTCTAGCAGTGATTTCAAAGCACTTTTTTATTCATTTTAAGGTGACTGACCTATAAAGTTCTGAGTTCTTGTAAATATTAGCAAAGTTAACCCCGAGAGCTGCTTCCTGAACTTCTGTGGTAATCTCTAACATCCAAGTTGCAGGATTGTAACCATCCTTAATCTTAGGAACTCCTTCAATGTCCTAAAGAAACAAATTGATCTCTTCACACAAGTGATAAATAAGTGAAAGATCATAAATATCATTAACGTGCATATATTAAACTAACCTCAAAATACTTGATCAGGTGGCAAGAATGGCAGCCTATTGGACCCACGTAAATTTCTTCACCTCCCATTTGCAACAAAAATAACTGCAATTGCAATACAATAAAAATTAACAGTTCCACAAGACAAAAAGTTCCGCGGTTTCAAGAAATAAAGTCATACCTCATCAAATGCATCGAATATGTCAATACTTGGCTGGTGTATTGTGCAGACCACTGTTCGCCCAGTATCTACTGTGTTCCTAATTGTTCTCATGACTATAGCAGCAGCCCTGGCATCCAGGCCAGAGGTTGGCTCATCCATGAAAATTATAGATGGGTTGGCAATGAGCTCAACTGCAATTGTCAGCCGCTTGCGTTGCTCAGTAGAAAGGCCATTTATAGCAGGCAATCCTACCAGTGCTGCTCTTAGAGAGGTCAGCTCAACAAGATCCATAACGTCCTCAATGAATATCTGCAGTCCACCAATTATGTTGACCTCAATAATCTAATACATTGACAGAAAGGAAAACAGTTGTGAATCTGGATATCGGTCTAATTCTTGACCTCCCTATTTAGTTACAACAATGTCCAACCTTACCATTAACTTTCTCCCACCAGGCACTCAAGTACATATAAGATTTAAGGAAGAAAATTAATGATTGAGAAGTACCTTTCTTGTTTGAGAGTCAACCTCTGCAGGCAGTCGAAGCCAAGCTGAATAAAGCAATGACTCATAGACTGTAACATGTGGGGAGTGGATATCAGTTTGCTCGCAGTATCCTGATATGCGAGCAAAAGTTTCCTGCTTCTTTGGGTGCCCAGCAATTGAGATAGTTCCCTCAATATAACCACCCGTTTTCCTTCCAGCCAAAACATCCAATAGTGTGGTCTTCCCAGCGCCAGTAATGCCCATAAGAGCTGTTAGGACTCCTGGCCTGAAAGCACCACTTACACCCTTCAAAAGTTCAAGACGATCTCCAGGAATGCCTTGAGCTTTCATTTCCTGTAAGCATGATAGAAGTTATGGATGCGGGCATATTTTGCACCAAATAGCATTTATTCCAGGATCCAAGTGCATGATAATTCTTAGAATTCGCATAGTAACCGTTAACAGAATGACTGTAAAAAAAAGGTTAATAATAATGCTAAAACAAAAACATTTTGAAATTTGAAAATACAACTACATCAAAATTTGTCCCTCAAGTTCGAAATTCCAATTGTTCTTTCAAGCTATTTTATATCTTAGTTAAATCTTTAATATACCTTAGGCATGTCTACTGCATACTTTATGTCATTAAAAGCCATAGAAAGGGGTTGGAATGGAAGAACCATTCCCTGCCTCTGTTTCTTCTTCTGATTTGCATCACCACGGCTGCCAACTTTAGCAGATTGCGTTCCTGGCGGCGTACATCTTTGGTTGTCATTTCCTCTTTCTGTAATGCTTTCACGGTGGTCAGCTTACAACTAGATTCACAAAAGACGAAAAAAAAATGAAATTAATAATCCACCTAAAGAAAACTTTCCACCTTTTGATAGTTCAATAAGCTCTCCAGTTCTATTAGCATTTTTCTCAGCCAAAGAATCTTTGGATAGAATAGCCTGCGGCCTTCCAAATGCTGCAACCAGCACAAGCATCAAAAGTTGAAAACATCAGCCACATGAACTTACAAGATAAAGAACATTCAAATTAGAAACTTACGATCTAGATATTTTAGGGCCATAGCATAGAGAAAATTGAATAGAAAGATATATCCAATCAAGGCTCCAACTCCAATCCAATACCAATGTGTTTCAGGGAAAAATCCACGGGACCTTAAAAAACTAACTCCTAGTGGCTCAATTGAAAAGGGAGGAACCTGCAACACAAGCATTTCCCCATCACCGTCATCAAAGTTGAGTAAATCATCGTTAATTAATTTATCAATTCAAATTTTACATGGTGAACGTTAAAAGGAACAGAGCTTACATGTCTCCAATTTTTCCCAAGAAATTCATTTACAGATATAGCATTTTGGACATACATCAATGGCGAAACCCAGTAACCCCATAACCACCATCTATTCACATCGTCTGATGCAAAAGAAAATGAAGAAAAAAAAAAACAAGCGTTCAACATTATAATCTATCAGCATTTAGATGTGAAGAAAATTTTCATAAATATATGTTACTCACCTCGTGATAAGATGAATCCACCCAAAACTATTATTGCAAGCAGTGCAAATGATCCAAAAGTGTTAGCAACAATTAAGTTCCTTCCCAATGCTGCCATTAAACGAAACATTGCAGATGCCATTTGGTTTGTCACTAGGAGTAGCAAGAACTGCTTGACAAAACTGCAAATCAAGAATTGTCAAATTAAGAATTGTCAAGCATTGGGAAGATAATTGCATTTCCATTTTACTTACCTTTCAATGTTTGGATCAAAGCCCATAACATAATAAGTAATGATTTCCCACAAGGCAACTTCCATAAAGGTGATTGGAATTTTAAGAATCCATGTGGGTAGAGCAAATGCCCATGAAGGGTAGAACAAAAGATCCCTTTGCTTGTAGAAGACAGGAAGTTTCATGATGGTCATAGCCAGTTCTGTGAATCCATTGAACATAAGTGTGACAACAGTAAAGAAAAGAGCACCAAGATAAATTGCCCCGTCATTTAGTGTGTCTCGGTGGATTCTCATTCTCAGGAATACTGTAATTGCTACAAGAGCCATAATAAAAAGCTGGAAGAAAAAGAATAAACATTAATCATATATAGCCACATTTTTATTCTATTTGTAACCATACAACTTCTTGGCAACTAAACTTTTTGAATTGTAGGGAAAAGAGTCTTTTGTTTCATCACACTGTATGCATGTTTTGTCAAGAATAGTCAAAAATTAGAAAGTTGATCACTAGGACCACTCATTTAGGATTTTAGTTTTCAGTGTGTAAAAGTATAACATTACTCACTTGGACCATTTTGAAAATGTAGACAAATGAGTTCCTCTTCATAAGCAAAAGTTCTCTTGAAATGCAAGCTTTCAAGAGTTCCTCCTTGTTGATACCATATTTCTTAGTAGTCAGAGCAGCAGGGTGTGATTTGGACTTGTCAAATGGTACAGCAAGTTCATCACCTAGTTTTTGCCCAACATGAAATGATTGAAATGCTTCAGAAAACTCCTTCACAGAAACATAGTTATAAGGCTTATCTATAGCTGCCCAGTACTGCTCTTGATCTCTCCTTGAAGTAACCTGTAACATCCAAACGAAAATCACAACTAAACCCAACATAACACACATTCTAATGATGAAATCTTTATATTATAATTCTCAAAATAATAATTACTTCTTGCAAGAAATCAGCAACGCCTTTCCTCTCTGGACATTTAAATCCCATGTATTCAAAGAATTCAAGCACATTTTCGCGGGGACCTTGATAAACAATTTGTCCATCAGACAAAAGAATAATGTCATCAAAAAGATCATAAGTTTCTGGTGCTGGCTGGAGAAGGGAAATAAGAGCAGTTCCATTGAGAATATGAACTGATTGTCGTATTGAGTTCACAATTTGAAAAGTAGTTGAACTGTCCAAACCAGTCGATATCTCATCCATGAATAATGCCCTTGCTGGTCCAACAAGCATCTCCCCTGCATTTCACAGGCCAAAGAATTTGGAGTGAAAAAAATGCCTTACCCAGATGACAAGTTTTGGTACAAATTTTCATGGCACTATAAATATAATCATGCAAACTAATCACCCTAAATTGCAATAATCCACTGTAAACTACACAAATTAATCATAATTGTGAGAATTTAGTGCAAATTATTGAATTGTTTACCATTAAGCAATTGTAACAATTAAGTGCAAATGTGATACTTAAGTTTTGGGATGATGATGATATAATACGGCTAATTTGTGCCGTTGGTGAATTAAAATTACCTGTTGTGAGTCGTTTCTTTTGTCCTCCAGAGATACCTCGTATCATTTCATCACCCACCATTGTATCGGCACAGATTTCAAGTCCCAAAATCTGCGAATTTTAGAATTTCCAGTGAATGGGAAACTATTTTCAGTTTCTGTATAAAATATTTTTACTATTTCATCAATTGTTTAGTTCATAGCAGTGCCAGAACGCAAATGGAGGGAAATTTCGAAATAGAACGTGCGGGCTCCACCTATCGTTAACGACGAAGCGGCGATGGTGGGAGTAGCAGCCGTTCTGGAAGGGAAAGGACCGGTTGCCTACGGCTCTAAGTGATGTCATCACACAGCTTCTTGAGGTTCGGGCCACCCCGCCACTCCGTTTTCTGGTAGGCGCGCCTCTGCTTGGCGGAAGCAAGGGGCAGGTCTCCGCCAAATTTTTTAAAAATATATTTATTTTTCAAAAACAAAAAAGTAATAAATAATTAATATTTAGACCCTCGTATTTGACAAAATTAATTATAATTCAATCATTTAATATTATACTTTTTTTTAAATGATAATATTAAATTATTTATTCACTTTAATTTTATGCCGTTATGTTGTTTATTTATTTCAAAAGTAGCGTGATAATGGTAAAATTGTTGCAACGTACGTGATTAAATAATATAATAATATTAAAACTATAGGAACTAATTAAATTTTTATTTTTAGTTTCGTAAAATATGAATTACTGAATAACAATTATCTCTTCTTAAAAAAAAAAAAACTATCACTTATTGGTTTTGGAATAGTACTAAATTTAGAGAGAGGAAAGAAAAAGTAATTTTTGTTTAAAGAAAACTGACCTTCATAATATAATCTGTAACTATATTTGTCTCTTGGCCTTCTAGGGCTGCTGCCTGCATAATTTCAACAATTTAATTAAGAGTATAATTTTTTTTAATTCATAGTTAAGAGTATAATTTAATTTACTTAATACAATTAATTAGTGACCTTCATATAGATATCAATATCAGGGTCTGGTTTAATATTTGCTGCCTTCTCTCTTCTTGATAATTCTGCTAACATCTCTGCATAATTTCGCAATCCCATCACCAAATTAATGACAGTTTCCAACCTCAAATATAATTATAATAGTAATTACTTACTTAAAAAGGAATAATTTATTAAATTATTTCCGGAACGAATTTTATTAATGCAAGAACAAATAATTAAATTAGTTTTTTTAAATCGAAAGTAATTAAATTAGTTTAAAATTATAAAAATCGTAATTGTTATTTATTCTATGATTAGCAAAATCCAGTCTAAAAATAATGGTACCGAAAAATTGACGGAGTTTAAATTACAACCGTATTGAGGTCCCGCTCCTTGACATCGAGCAGAGAAAGCTAAGGTTTCTCTAACAGTCAATTCTCCAATATGAAGATCATATTGGCTTATATAAGCTGAAGTCCTTTGTGGTACAAATTCTTCCATCCCATGTCCATTATAGGTAACCCTTCCTGAAAACTGAAATTTGCATTTAATTTTTCAGTACCAAATGTTGAAAAATTATAACAAAATTTATTGCAGATTCATCAATTTACTCACCTTCAGATCTTTACCAAGTTTTCCTGCCAAAGCCATTAATAAGGTAGTCTTCCCTGAACTTGGTGGACCTAGAAGTAGTGTCATTCTGCAAAATTTGCACTTAAATTTTATAATTGCATTAGTTAGAGATACATTAATTTATCAACTTATAAGTAAATTATGAACTTGCCTTCGAGGTTTGATGATGCCACTGACGTCATGAAGAATCTGTAAACGTTCCTTTTTATTTGGAGAAATGCAAAGATAATTCAAGAATCCCTTCAAAAAAGAAAAATTATATCAGAATTATTATAAACTCTTGTGTGAAAAATAAAGGAAAATTACACAAATATAATGCTAAAATTTTTTGTAAGTAATACATACCTCTAACAAGTTAATACCAAAGTTGAAGATGGTAGGCAATGCTCTACTTCCAATATAAGTTTCTGCTTCTACATTTAAATGCTCAAATCGAACTTCAATTGTTGGCATATCAAGTCCAACCCTATTTTTCATAAGACTAAATATGTAAGAATTGAGGTCCAATTAAATTAAATTTAATACTTAAAATGGCAGAAAATGATAATTTTTTTCAAATTAGACCTCAAATTTGACAAATTAATTCAATTTGGTCATAACTAAATTAAATTTTAAACCTAAAAGAATAAAAACCTGTGAAAATGTTCAAATTAGACAAATTTATCAAATTTAAGTGTAACAAAAAAAATAAAAAATCAAGATGCAGCATGTTAACCGTCCTATATAAAAAAAAAAATCATTTGATACCATTTTGAACATTAAAATGAAGTTTAAACACTAAACAAAACCATAATCCAAGCTACTACATTTAATTATATTTATATATATAAAACAAACCTCTCAATCCGATCTCTAAGCTTCAACAAGAACTTTTCATTATCTTCTTCAGCAGTTTTCACAAGCCTTTCCAAAAGACATCTTCTTTCTAACAGTCCAAGCCTATTCACATCAATTTCTTTTGCATTGAAAATACCTCTTTTTATACGTAAATAAGTAGGCAATTTCTCTATAGCAGCCCATTTTAAAGCTTCTTCATCATCTTCTTCTTCTACATGAAATGACTTATTAGAGAAAACTTCAGCTGCGGATTTGTAATTTCTCCAACTGCTACTGATACTGCTGCTGCTACTCTGTACATCGTAATTACTGATCTCCATTTTTGTTCATCCAGCTAACAGTTCTTGAAAGTGCTTTTTTTCCATTTCTGGGTTTGTGAAGAAATGAAGCATTTTATTCTATAGTATATGGTGATGCAATAATATAGAGTGATTATAAATAGTTGGACCATGTAGGTGGTACGGGCCTGCCATGGTTATTGTTTTGGTTATGGCTTCATATATATATATATATATATATCCGAGATCAAAATTAGAGGGTCTTAATTTATAAAAATTTACTATATATTATAAATTATATGACTATAAATCAACAGTTAAAATTATTTTGTATAATTTATAACACATAATAAATTTTGTAAATTGTGATCTATTGTTTTTCATGTCGGTACACAGTATAAACAGAATATAAGAATAAATAAATAAATTTAAAAAAATATTTAAATAGGCTGGTATCATACATGCCCCCTTGATACAAATCATTTTCCTAAATATTTTTGGATAACCGACTTTATTTGATTTAAAGTAAAATCTTTTTAATTTGATTTTTTCAAAACCGAGAATATCAAATCGATCGGTTCTAGTTTTTAAACTTTAAAGATCAAACTGAACTGAATTCGGTTAGGTTTTATTAGTTAGTCAGTGTTGACCAATATTTTGCTTAGCACTGCCTTTAAGTAGGCTCTTTTTCATGAATACATAATAGATTCGTAAGGATGGTAAAACGGACAACAATTTGAACCGTTCGTGGGATTAACTAAAAGAAGTTTCCAAATTTAGATAAAAAATTAATTAAGAGAGTGAAAGTGGGGATTCGAATCATGATATATATATATATATATATATTCATATGATCTATATATTATTATGACGCACTTACTCTTAGATTGGTTTCGCATCGCATCAGTCAGGTAACTCAATTGTGGTAAGGGTTTACATTAGCTAATTGAAAATTTATGATAGAACTTCTAGAATTGCAATGTTGAGTGTGCTTTGCCATTTTTAATATAATACCTAATTTCTGGACTGGATCTGAGGCATGGCCTCCTTTTTTTCTTAAAGCTTTTGTTTGATCTTTACAAGGTATTTTGCTTATTATATCAGCTTTTTTATCCTAGATAAAATTATTTTCCAATGAATTTTTGTTGGGCATGTGAATTCTGGGTTCTTTGGATTGTTCTTCTTTATATTTTATTGAAATAGTTACGGTTTTGTTTACTTTCTGAATGTAAATTAAGGTAATTCGATGGAGTTTGGATCTAGAGAATTTAATTAGTCTGAATGAAAATGTCGAAATGAGTTGCCAATTTGAATTGAGATATGAGAAATGTCAAAAATTATCTATTTTGACTTTTGCCTGCAGTGTGTTTGTGATTATGCTTAGCTGAACTTCAGTTTGGTAACTTTATTACTGTTTTGCTTTAAGCTATTTGGAATTGAGCGGTATTGATGAATATTATTGAGATTCGGTTAAAACTTACTACCTCCGTATTTTATGGTTCTTTACATTTTCCTTTTTGGGTGTATTTTATAGTTCTTTACATTTTTATTTATAGTAAGTTTTGTAATTGTTTAGTATTATTATTTTTATTGGTATTGGTGAAAAAATAAGTTTTTAGAGGATTAATAATTGTTTATTATTATTTATATCTTGATATTAGTGAAAAACTGATTTGTGTTGGTATTGATGAAAAAAAAATGTAAAGAATCATAAAATACGGAGGTAAACATTATTATGTATGTAGCTCTTTGTTCCCTTACACTTTTGGCTTGACTTTTAGTAGCTTCTTGGAAGAAGCAGAAAGCTATCTAAGTGTTTGATTTGAGCTCAATTGAGATTTTCTATCAAAGGTTAAAATCTGATTGAACGTTGAACAATAAATTTAAGTCTTTACGCGTTTAAACTGTAAACTATTTGGCATGAAGCTGTGATTATCTATGATTCAGCCATCAGTTTCTTTTGGTTTTAAGTAGTTCAATCACCTATTGGATGGTAATAACGTGTAAAATGGTACTTAAACAAGCTATTAGCTCATCTTGACATTTTCTAATATTTGTTTCTTACATTCCCTTAAAGAAGCTATAAATATATATTTTTAATTATTATATTAATTTAATTTTATGTATTTTATTTATATTTTTATGTTTTAAATTTTTACTAAAAGAAAATTTTAAATTAAAGTATTACAAGTACACATGCATTAAAATTTGGCAGAAAAACTTTTTTTGTCCTTGCTGATTTTTTCATGCTCAAATACGAATTAATTGGCTGGCGTTAATGCACCATTAAATTAGAAGAAAAAAAACTGAATTGAC
>CATIWJ010180359.1:0-14954 GCA_949640765.1 Croton laevigatus
AATAACAAAAGATAAATAAAGTTTGATTGCTTGTCTGAATGTGAATGTTTAAAAGGTGGACCTACTAATAAACAGGGAGGTAGAGGGCCATTGGAGGCGTTGGGCGTTATGGAATTTTGGCAAAAAAATGAGAAATTAGAACGTCTGAGTGCTTGTCGAAAATGTAGCAGCAGCGATCATAAGAAGAAGAAAGAAAGAAAGAAAGAAAGAAAGAAGAAGAAGAAGAAAGAAAGAAAGAAAGAAAGCAAGAAAGGAAGGAAGGAAGGAAGGAAGAAGGAAAAAAAAAAACAAAACGATGCGTTTCATTAATTCAAAAAGTATCATTTCATTAATTTATTTTTTTTATAATACATCAAAACGATGTCGTTTTGATTATTAAAAAAAATAAAAATACATTAAAATTACAATCAGCAGCAGATTGTGTTCTTTTTTCTTCCTCTTCTTCTTACTTCATCTATTCTTTACCAGGCTTCCATTCTTGCCAGCTGCCACTACTACTGTTCCTGCTCTGCTACCAAAAAAAGTGGTCCCTTTCTTGCTCGGCTGGCTATGCCACTGCTAATAGAACCCACCATTTATCACGTTCCATAAGCTTCATAATGCTAAGGGTAGAATTGCACAACAAAATATAAATAAATTAACCTCTAAAAAGTATAGTTATGACTAAGGGTTGAAAAATTAGGAACAGTTATTTGAATATTACTAGTTTAAGTTCTAAGGATGTTTAGCCTAAAGTGAATGATATATATTCTAACTATGTAATATAAATGAACGAAAAAAAAATCAAAGATGAATAAAAGAGATTAATTGATAGGCGCCAATCTTAATGGTTTTTATTATGTCTTAATCCTAATTAATCTAGAGCCGTTGAATGGGCTTAAATATAATTATGCCCAATGAAAGAGATTAATTGGAGGTCAACCTATACATGTTAGTTCTCATCTATAAGTTATTACAAAACAAAAAAAAGTTTATAGAGGCTACACTCGATCACTCTTGTGCCATGTAATAATAAATATGTATTCTCAAATTACTTTGTGGGTAGTTTATATTTTCTTTTTTGATATATTTTTGGGTTGTTTATATTTTCATTTATAATAAATTTTGTAATTATTTATTATTATTTTTTTATTGGTATTGGTAAAAAAGTAAGTTTTGTAAAAAATTAGTAATTATTTATTATTATTATTTGTGTATTGGTATTGATGAAAAACTGATTTTATTAGTATTTATATTTTTAAGGTGTAAAAAATTGAGAAAAACAGAGGTAATATATGTTAATCTTTTGAGCCTTCAGAATGAAGAGGAGTCAATATCACATTCTACTCTTGGACTCTTTAGTGAATTTTATTAATTTTTTTTATTAAGTAAACTAACTCTCATTATGAAATACTTAGCTAACATGTTATAAAATGATGTCCAAAAAGTAATAACAACTGCAATCATAATCAAACTCTATTAAAGTATGAAGATCATTTAATTACAATTAAAACATGTTGCAATCTAGTTCATACAACTCCTAGTACATACTTAATGCAAGAAAAAAAAACATAATTAACTTGTGAAAACTCATAGAATAATATGCTAAACGACACGTATTAAATCCCCTTACACTTAGTCTTTGTTTGTCCTCAAGAAAAAAAAAACTTTTATAATAGCAAGGGCTCATTAATAATTTAAATAATAATAGTAATGAATTCAAAATCCAATTCAATTAATTAGGAAGAAAATGAATATATTAATGTACGCAGAGGAAGCTTTAGCAAGGGGTACTTTTCAACGGAATTTAGTGAAGTGGGGCAGAGGCATTCCAGTACAGTGATGATCCTTTAGTTGAAGGCATCATTACTATTATTAGAGCCGCGCTCCGTTTCCATATTTATTTTCAGATTTTGTTGATTAATATAAAAGATATAACTCCCTCTCACCTGTGATTCAATAATTTCATCTTTGCTAGTAATTAATTATAACTAGATTTCTGATTTCCCAATTTACCACTTTAATTATCTGAAAATAAAGTTAAATTAATGCAGTAAATTTGACCCATACTGATAAATAAATAAGACCAAATGCAGTACTGCAGAATTACAGTGATAAACAACTTGAAATGATACTAATTAGCTTAGCTTTATTAGTTAATGCCTTTGGATTCCATGATTTGGACTCAGTATTTGAAGAATATTCCACTTTATATTAATTCATTTTTTTTTTAACCTATCCTCCCTAGCTAGACTTTTATGTATGACTGCACAAATCTGACATAGTTTGTTACAAACGGTGGCATGGTCTACCTCTGACCACCATGGTAAACTTTGGTTTTGCTGTAAAAAAATAAAGAAAAGATAAAGAAAATTAGTTTCTGATATATTTTTTTAACAGTTTCAAAATATATGAAACTGTTTGTCATCTTTTGGAAGGAAAAATGTATATTATAGTACTGGGCAATTCTTGTTTAATAGTATTATTTATTCTTAAATGAAGGTTTGATTGAATTAGGGTTCTAATCTAATGAATCAGAAGAAATTAATAATGTAGATATGTATGTTTGTTTGTTGGGAAAGTGGCATGTGGTAAGCTCAGATGTAAGCACATGGCTTTTCTCTAATACCCAGGATCTGTAATTAATTAAGTTAAGCAAAAGATAGAATCAGTTTTATAAGTGATTTGTGTTGTACTCTTTCCATAGAGTTTTATTTTTATTTTCTCTTCTGTTAAAGAAAAAACATTAATTACATTGAAATTATAATATTTAATAGATAAAAAAATTAATATGCCCTTCATTTTCATTTAAATGTTATTATTTAGTATGCACCTAGAATTTTTTTTTATTATGTAGTTGAAGGGATTACTAGTATTACCCAGTTTTTTTAGGAACTTGGAAACTGTGCTTTTTTTACTAAGAGAGTCAGCTTCTGACTATAGCTAGGGCATAACTCCACTATGATACATTTTTAATTAAAATAATGTTACTTTTTGTAAATAAAATTTTGGATTAGTTCCTTCTCCTTTGCAAATCACTTAATTAAGTATTAATAATAAGGTATTAATTATCTTCTTCTTCTTCTTCTTCCTCAATCTCCAAGCACTCGACATCATTTTAAGCTTTGGTTTGGTACTCAGTCTCTCTATACTTTCCATTTTCTGCTATCTGTCTTGTTTGATGTCTGTTCAACACCAAACAGCATCAGCAGCAGCAGTACCTCTTAAGCAAATATTTAAAACCTTGTGATTTTTTCTTTTCTTTAACATCTGTTTGTTATGTATATATCATCTTCTATAGATCTAATACTTTTATAAAAACAGCTTCTTTATTTTCTACATCTTTCTTGCAAATAATTATTTAAACTAAAACAAATGTCTTCTGCTTCTTGTTTCTTGAAAAACCGATTTTCATGGATACCTTTTCTTGGTTTAATTCTTGCTTATGTTTTTACTTATGGCGCCTTCTTACCAATCCTTCTTACATCTTTTATCACTCTATTTGCTCTTATTTTCAACTTCTCAAACCAAAAACCAGTTCAGCCTACTCAAGAAATAAGACGAGACGACGAGAATATTTCAAGAATCAAAGAATCAAAGAAAGAAGAAGCAGATGATCAAGAAGAGGATAATTCGTTAGCAAGATCATCAACAAGTGAAGAAGATTCAGAAGTAGAGTGGTTATTTCAAGACAAAATATTTCGGAGCTCCGACTGTTCTGATGGATCTATATCTGATGAGGAAAGTCTAATTGAAATTGCGCTTCCGAGTGGACACTACATTGGACACAATCATAAAGAAGACAATAAAGAATGTAGTAATAAGTTGATTCATAAGGAGAAGAAATTGCCAGATTTTCATGGAGGATTAATGGAGCTGTTGGCTGAGCTAAATGAGATGAATGAAGAGGAAAATTTGATTGAGATTGATATATCAATAGGCTCAATCAAATATCCAAGGTTTGAAATTGAAGCTTAAATATCTACATATATATAATTACATATTAGTATTAGTTAGCTTTTAATTTTATATATACTTATTTTGTTTACACTAATTAATCTTGATTTTAAGGTTTTTGATCCTTGTGGATTTATATTTATGATTAATTAGTGTTATTATGGTAATTTCTGTTTTTCTTATGTTGATTATTGTTACTTCCCAAACTTTGGATACTCATTAAAGCAATGGAACAATGTGGGCAGCTTCTTTCCTCTTAATACTCAATAAAATGAAGTAAAGGGAAGAAGAGGGCCATTCACATCTTTATTTTTTCTCCCAATTATTGGATAAGCCCATCTACTTTCTGATGCATTTCATTAGACTATTTATCCCTTAATATGTGATCCCCTTGATTTTCTATACAATTCTGACTGTCTCGAGGATGATGGGTGTTACACAGCAAATTAAATATGACGTTATAAGAGTATTTTAGCCACAATAATTTTTTTTTTTTTTGGCAAGATTTTACCCACAATAATATCATTGTGAAATGGTCTTCACTTTGTTGTATAAGACTTTTGAATTTCATTTCGAATTCAATGTTAGTTCTAACTAATTGTACATTTTTTTTTTTCCCCAAAGAATTGGTTGGGAATATTATTCACTATCAAGTGAATAAATCAATAAAACATAGAAGGTGATATAAAACATTTGATATTGTATGCATATCACCAAGTAGAGTTTCGAATATTTAAGTATGAATTTTTTATCGTTTAGTAACATTATTATTGTATTTCTCATCATTTGTTCTAAATTTATAATGAGATATACTTATATTTTCTATTAATAGAATGATAATAGCATTCATATTTTAAAAAAAAATACATAAAAGGTGATATAAAACATTTGATATTGTATGTCATATTAAAGGCCACTTGTATATCTAAGTGTAAGCAATTTCATTAAACAATCTTCTGATGAACCTAAAATCTATGTCTTTAATCTCTTACCTTAAAGATTTACAATCACTAATAATCGACAAAAAAAACGATAATTGTAAAAGCTACACTGGTGTATCAGAAGAGTAATCAATATTTTTTTGAAAGGAGAACAGTAATCAATATAATCAGAATAAAAAACATCCTTAATACTAAAGGCTTATTTGTGTTTGATACTTATGTTCTATGGATAGCTGTCTGTTGTAACGGAGTTAATATAGAGAAGTTCACTAACGGATTGGATAACAATGTGAGTTATATAGCAGGAGTAGTTCTCCCCTAAGCTTTTATGTGTACAAGGAATGCAATAAAATTGCTCATGGTTTAGCACATTTTAGTTTGTTAGTGAATCATTCCACTATGTATGCCTAATTGATCGCCTTTATATTTAATTTCTTGTTTTCCTTCGCCATCTATTTGTTTTCTAATCAATTCCTTTTCAGTTGATTTGTTTTTGTCTGCTTGATGCATGATGTGATGAAGGGATATGCAGATTGCATATAATGCTGAGTAGTGTGGTGCGTGTATGGTGATTTTTTTAAAGTTTTTGTTTGATTTTAAATGGATAATGTTGATTAAATATTAATAAATTAAACAGATTTAAAATTATTAAAATAATAGTAAATAGATAAGTAAAACACTAACTAATTATAAATAAAAGATGCTAAACAAGTTTAATACAAATTATAAACAGTATAAATAAACTATAAATGATGATAAACTAATTATTTTAAATCATAATAAACAGATAAGTAAAAAATATACGGTAAATAAATTATAAATAAAGATGAACAGTAAATAAAAGTAACATTTTTTGGAATATAGCGACAATTTTTAATAATCATTTTTTTAAAAGTGACATAACAGTATGCTAAAAATATTTTATGTATAAACAAATAAAACAAATTTGATTCTTTTAAGAGTTAAAAGTTGAAAATATGACCCTTTTAAAAATAAAAAGTATAATTAGGCTAAAAATTATTTTCATCATTTTTCATATTTTTCCTTTTTTTTATAGTTTTATTTAATTTTAATGAGTTGAAAATTGATTGTTTAACATTTTATATGAATTTTATTTAAATTTAAATAATTTTAATTAAAATAAAATGTCTCGTATGGTCTTTTCAGAGTATTCATCCATTCCTGTTTACACGTAAAATTTAAAGGAAAAAATAAATAAATTAAGTTAATTTATTCATTTAACTAGCTAATTAAAAATTAATTAATTGAATTAAATAATATTTTAAGTGGCCAATTTATTTATTATTGAAATAACAATTATTGAAAATTATCACTTTAAAATAAATTATGTGATAATATAAAAAAATAGAAGCAATATGAGCATGTCAAGTAGATCAATCAAATTACTTCGCTTGGCATGGCAAGCAGCTCCAAACTCCTATAAATAGAATCTCCCTCTTCAATTTAGGGGAAAAATGAAAAAAGGAGGCTTCTAGGTCAGGAAATCCATGCTCCAAAGTTCCGGAAGAAAATTGAAGACGCAACTTCTCCTCAAAGTTCAAAAGCTCATTCAACAGTCGTCCACATCCTTAAGATAATTCAAGGGCAAGTTTACGACACTTGGTCATCATCAAAGGTGTTTCAACACAGATTCGAGATCAAGTCTCCGTGACCCTCTCTCCATGTTAAAGATACAAATCAAAGTCTAAAGCTTTGACGATTTGAAGATGCAAGCTTTCCCAAAAGTTCAAAGCTTGTATGATGATCGTTATCAAAAGTTCTTCATGAAGATTCATGATCAAGTTCATGCGACCCTCGTTTCGCGTTCGAGATACAAAGACAGAATTCAAGCTAAAAAAATGTAACACCCCTTAATCTGACTATTTCTAACCGAATCAAGTTGTGCCACATTACATATTACATGGTATACAGATCATATTCTAATTTTAATTACAAAATATGGGTACATTTTTTTTTGCCATTCTATCCTAGCTATGTTTGTGCTAACTTTATCTTCACAGTATATGCCAATCTAAGTTTTTTGGGCCCTGATGCTATTTGACAGTTTCTGTTTCTTTCACATCTTTCGGAGACCTACAAATTCAGAATTAACCAAATTTGCTGAACGATTATGCTCAGTAGATACTTTAACTATTGAAAAGCAATAATAATTGAAAATACATGAAATATTCAAAATATAAATGCACTTCAATAAAAAAAAGTATTACAACCACCAAATAAATAATTCAGCTTATATAAATAATAAATATGTCAAATAAATCATCTTTTATAAAACAGTATTTAACCCAATCAATTGCTTTAAATAAAATCATAAATAAGCCAAATAAAATAATTTTATTCTAAATTGCAGTCTGAATAGCTCTACTAAGTACTTAGGTGAACACAAAGATAAAGCTACTGTATTTGATTCTGTAATTTTTGGATAACTCTAGGCTGTAGCCGGAGTATCTTTTATTTGTCTGTAATTTATCTCGCGGCAATAGCCGGAGTAATCAAAATCCGAATTCATTTAAACGGCTGTATTCAAATCATCAAAAGCATATTACCGAATTCTGACCCATCTTGGGCTCTGTTCGGTATTTTCTATTTTTCCAAGTCTGTTCAAAATCTGACTTAGTTGGTCGCAGTACTGCTCAGTATATGATGCATCATACCATTATCTCACTAGTTCAACTATTCCTAAGTAGAGCATAAAATATTCACTGGATATGCGAGAGTTTAATTGGTTACAAAAATTACTGAATATTAAATTCACTGTATTTTTCAAATTTATTGAACTCTGAAATATATTGTATTTTCCAGAAATAAACACCATCGCAATATCTATTTCATATCAAACATTTTCCATCAAAAGTAATTTCATCAAAATATATATTTATCTTAAATATACTGTATTTTCCATCAAGATAATTTTTTTACAAATCCATTTACTTAAAACAAATATTACTTTTGTCAAAATACATTATTAAATCATAAAAATTCCATTTCTTTATTTATAGCTTATTTCGTAAAATAAATATTTAAACTATTCTAGGTACTTTAATTTTCCCTAAAATAAGCTTAGTTCTATGTATATATATAATTCTCGAAAACATTCGTTTCCGGAATTAAAAATAACTTTAATAAAAATATTTTTATACAAAATCACTTGATTATCAAAAATATTACTTTTGCTGAACATCACATAGATAATATTTTTTGTGAAATATTTGAACAGTAAATCTTAATTTAAATCATTTACATATTTTTCTCAAGAATACAATCCCCGTATGGAAACATATTCTTAAATAAAATAATAATAATCAAATGTCTTTGTAGAAAATTAATTTACTAAATATACCATTTTACCGAGGACCACGAAAGTGGTCCGGAATATAAAATATTTAAGCGATAAATCGCAAATATTTATTTAAAGTTAAATTTCATAATATTTATATATTTCTCAAAATATTATTTCTCTATAAAATATATTTCTTAACTAAAATAACAATAATAATAAATTTTTCCTTTGCGGCGAAATACTTGATTTCATCAGTTTAGCAACATATTGTTTTTGTTTAAACCACATAGTTAGTTCAGTCTATTTAATAAAAATCAAAATTAATTACTTTAATCCCAGAATATCCAATTCAAACATAATTTCAAAATAAACCATAATTAAAACAATAAATAATAATTTCAAATAATCATGTAATGTAAAACATCAATTTCATGTAAGAAATAAAATATAGCTTTTCAAAGTTAAAGTATCAAACTTCAGTCTCTTTATGTTTCAGGTCCTACTCCTTAATTTTTTTTCTTGGACTATCCTTTATCCTATCATCGTCCATTAATCAAGATCATAAGGTATTATTTACTTTATATTTCTATTAATTCATCTTAGGATATGTCTTATTTTCTCCACTTAATTTAATTACTCTTAATTTCTATTCTTAACTTTAATATATATATATATATATATATATATATATATATATTCCCTTTTCAATATTAAAAATTTGCCCTATCGCTTACCAAATTAAATGATTCTATAATCAAATTCTATTGCTAGCTAATTATATTTTCAAATTAAATTTATCTACTAAATTTCTAACTAATTTCATAATACATTCCTTGATTTTCCTCAATTAATATTCATTACTAATAGTCCAATTTCTGATTATTTTATATGTCAAATTTTATTATATATTTAATTTCTTTAATTCCAATTTATACTTCATTTGAAATTAATATAAATAATAATTAAGTTTATGTTAATTATATTTTTAATAGTTCGGAGCCTCAGATTGACAAACGGAGTTCATTTCCGGATTTAGAGCATCGAAACAATGCAGAATAGGTACTGTCAAAAAATCGATTGCCGAAGGGAATATTCCGGTCGCCGGATAGAATATTTCGATCACCGGAATCTGATCGGCCGGTCACCGAAAAACTGCAAAACAAGTCTCGATGCAAGGATTTCAAATATGTAATCTAATCTAACAGACAATTGGCCAATTGGCCGGAAAATTCCAAAAATCGAACGGATAGTTACTAGAAAGGTGAACTACCGGAAAACTCAACCAATCTCAACAATCTTTACATCAAAACAAAGCTGAGGAAGAAAGGAGTCGATTCTTACCTAAATCGAAGCAAGAATCTAGCCGGAGATGACCGGAAAATGCGTCGGAAGATATCGACCGCTTCGAACACGTTTTTTAATCCGGCAACAAATCGGGAAAAAGCTCAACACCATCGCAAAGCTCTCATAGAGAGGAGTCCAAATTTGCCCTCAATGTCGCCATCCGACCACCAGAGCATGTCGGAAATCTCATCGGAAGTTTGTACATGAAATTCGTTCCACAAATCAGCGGCAACTCCACTACTATTGGAAAGCTTGTGATGTGAAGATTCCAGATCAGTCCTTACTTTCGCCAACTGACCACCGGAGCAGCCGGAATCATCGTCGGTAGTCTCTTTCTCTCTCTCTCGTCGCGATTCTCTCTCTTCTCACTCTCTCTCGGATACCAGACAGAAGAAAATGAAGGCGAAGGAAGTGAAGGCGGTGATGGCTGGCAGCGGCACGGTGGTGGCTAACCCTTGCCGCTACTGCTTCTGGTTCGCCGGTGTCGCTGCTAGACAGTGAAGATTGATGATGAAGAAGAAAAAGAACGAAAAAGGAAGAGGAACGTGGCTTCGGTTGGGTTTTTTTTTTCGTTTTCATTTTCAATTTCTAAATTTTCTTTTCTCTTTTTCATACTAATAATAATAATAATAATAATAATAATATTGATAATAAAAACAATAATAGTAACCCATTAAAATTTCAAAATTGTCCTCAATTGTTCTCACATTTTACGTAAAATAATTTGACAATAGTACCCCTCAAAATAATTTTATTTTCAAATTAGTCCTTCTAATTAAAAATCGATATTTAAAAATTAGAGTGTTACAAAAGACATGTCAAATCAAACTCCCAAAGGCCTCTACCAAATCCAAATATTGAAGGCTCTTCCAACTTCAAGTCAAAATTTATTCAAGGTCAAATCTCCATGACGCTTGAGTTATTTTCAAGACATTCTCCACCGATTCAAGATTAAGTTATCACGACCCTCATTTCGTATTTGGCACAAAGAGAAGAATCAGAGGATTTACTTTCTTTAAGTTAGAAAGAAACAAATAGATATTATAACCGCTATATTATTTTTCTTGTAATTTTTTTTTAGGAATTTACAATTTTTTTTCAAACAATTTCCTTGAATTTTTATAAATTATCAACCTAATCCGATAATTTACAATTTACTCACTGCAATTGTTATAAATATCTCCAATGATGTAAATTTTGCTAGCGTTGGCCACGAAATTTCTAATGATCAATATACCTTGTTTGGTGAGCCTATGGCAAGGTTTACAGAGAATATAAACAAAATCTAAACAAATTATAAACAATGTTAATGAGAGAAACAAATAATATAATTAAAGGACTCTAAAAAAATAATATTTGGTGGTAAATAAATTACAAAATATATTAAACAAATTATTATAGACTATATTATAAACATAAATTATAATTAATAAATTGGTCTATTTTATAATTATTTTTTATTTATATTGAAAAGAGGGGTAGATGAAGACCTAAGACTATTTGGAAGGAGGTAATATCTAAAAATTTATGAGTCTTGCATATCGATGTGGATTTGAATCATAACAGAATTGAATGAAAACGTAAATTCTATGTCGTCAAAACTACCTAAAGCTTGTGTGACAACATTCGTTATTTTGTGAGGTTAACTGTTGGAGGATCGATCCCAACTTGTTTGGGACTAAGGCTTGTTATTGTTGTGTATATATATATATCCGAATGGAGATTCGAACTCATGACCCAGTGATGTAGTCAGGAATTTTTCGTCAGAGGTCCAATTCCTAGCTACATCACCCAGATATAGATTGCATTAAGAATAACAAAGTTTTGAGTGAAAAATACTTATAATTTTGTAAAAATTTAACTATTTATGGCTAATTCTATAAAGTTTAATTGCATTAAACATTATGATAATCAAAATGTAACAAACAATTGATTAAAAAAAAACACAAATTAGAGGCATAACTAAAGTAGAAATTCATTAACATACCCATAAATAAGTAGTTCCAACTCCAACTCCAACCAACAACTCCTACCTTAACCTTCTTCAAAAAATAAAATAAAATAAAATAATAATGATTTAACCAACAACCCCTCTCATGAAAGCAAAATATTAATACAAATCCAATGTGAAAAAATACCTCAAGAAAAAAAATCATAAATCTACTTGGTCTAACTTAGCATAATTATCAATTTGACAAATCAAAATCATAAATAAATTGAATATAATTCCCCTAAACCACATTCAAATTTCAATTGAATCCACACCTAATTCATAAATCAATTGAACAATTTAACTAAACCCTAACATCTAATTTTCTATAATTTCATAAATTCACCATGAACCCTAACATAATCCACGTTCAAATTTCAATTTTATAAAAATATAAACCCTAACTAACATCTAATTAGGTTAATTCCATTTAATTTCTAAACCCTAAAATAAGTTAGTCCATTTAATTTCTAAACCCTAAAATAAGTTATTCCATTTAATTTCTAAACCCTAAAATAAGTTAAATTAAATTATCTCTAAGAATTTACAATTAACAAAAAAAATTCAATAAAACTTAGCTCTAATTCCGATAGCAGAACAGCAGTGGCGGCAGTTGCTTCTTCTTTCTTCCCCCTCTCTTCTTCTTTCTTACCTCTTCTTCTATTCTTTACTCACAGCTAAGATGTTATGTATCTGTATTCCTGATTATATTGAGTTTTATTTATTTTTTCTTTAAAGATTAAAACGACGTCATTTTGATCTTTAAAAAAAATAGTTTTGATCTCTGAAAAAAAAATACATTTTAATGAAACGACATTGTTTTGATACTTAAAGGGGGGGGGGGGGGGGGGTTAATGAAACGGGCAGTTTTGGCTTCTTTCCTTCTTTCTTTCATCTTCTTCGTTCTTTTTGCTGTAGACTGCATCAAAACGCTAGCCCTATTCTTTGATTTCCGGCCATCAACCTCTCTACTGAAAATTTTTTTCCAAAATTCCATGGGCCCAATGCTCCCATGGTCCCATAATAACTATGTCTCTGTCGTGACCAACAGACCATAATATAAACACGCTAACAAATAGACTAGGCCTTCAACTCTACTCAAAATATATTTTTGTATAGTTTTATAAAAACTACTTTTTATTTTATCACTTACAAATTAAGTTTTATTTTTTATGATTAGGACATTGATCAATATTGTACCTTGTACCATTGTGAATTAAATGAATGGGCACCTATATAAACTTCTACGTGCAATGCTCCTTCCGCCCCATCAAATATTATTAAGGAATCTTCCTTCTTCATTGGTACAAACTTATGTGCTTCAATTCTACCATTCGCATCCTTATCCCTATTTACTCTTTTATTGGAGTAGAAGTACTATTTAAAAAAAAAAAAACCAATAATTAAAATTGCAGGAGTATTTTTTGTAAAATTGTATACAATTACTTTTGTGCACTTTTTTTTTCCTAATATGTTCTACATAATTAAAATTATATGCAGTCATTTCTGCACACTTTTTTTTATTTATGTGAAAAGTCAATTTTCTTTATTACTTTTTTCTATTTCTATTCTCAATTCTCAATTTGAAAATTTCTCTATATAATAATACATCTATTTTGAAAAATTTCTCCATATAATAATAGAGAATGAGTATTATTTTATTATTTATATGTAAGAACATATAATTTTTTTAAATTATAGCATAATACGTGAATTTTGAAAAAACAAAATTATTACATGAACTTTCACATTTCTAAAAATTTTTGACTTATTAGGAAATAAATAAATAAATAATATTTTATAAAACACATATAATATTTTGTTAGAAATAAATATATTTTTAATTTTATATATTTTAATTACGTGATAATTCGCGATTTATATTTAAAAATATTTATAAATAATTGACCAAATACATAATTTCACACCGAATTTTGCATGTTTTCCCTAGTAGAACTTCCTATTTTGCAAACGACCTATTAAACATTCAAACTTCCGATTTATTAAATAAATACACACATGTCTACACCGTCAAAGAGGCGCGTGGTTTCAATCTTCAGTATAAGAGCATTCCCAATAGTACTCTTTATTATAAAGAGCATCTTTTGTACAATAAAGAGCATCTTAAGGAATATTTAAATATAAAGATTGAATAAATTTGTATAACTCCAATAGACTCTTTATATTTTCAATCTTCATCTTGCTTTATCCAATAAACATTTAATGTTTAATTTTTTCCCTCTTTATGTTTGCATTGAGAAGATGAAAGAGAAAATTAATTTTAATAAAGAAATAGATATAAATTAATATATAGTATGGGGAATTGAAATATTTTAGAGTAGAGAGTTAGTTTGGCTCTCTACATGTAGAGAGTCAAATCAACTCTCTAATCTAAAATATAAATATAAAGAGTCTATTGGAGACCTTTTTTTTGGATTGACTCTCCAAAATAGAGAGTTTTACTTAAATAAAGAGCCTATTGGAGATGCTCTAACAACTCATATGATTTTCTCCCCTTAGTTTATGCAATGTAAACATCATCTTTAGTTTAGAAAAACATTTTCTTCCCATATAGACAATTTGATACCAAATATTTCGAAATACCAATTGTCGAAAACACTCTTAAAAAGTATAAATAATTTGATACCAATTGTCATAAAAGCATTTAAAGAAAGGAAAGTATATAAACCAAAAGATTAAAAGCATAAACAAAGTAACACTTTCTAAAACTCATGTATCTCCTCCCCTTTTTGAGAATTGTTACAAAACAAAATTCATCACAACTCAAAATTCACCACAACTCATAACATTTTCTCCCCTTTTGTCAAAAATATCAAAAAGGTAGACAAAATGTTATGAACTATAATTTTATAAAATAAAGGAAAAGTACAAAAGAAATTGAATAAATCATTTTTCTTAAAAAAATTCTCACCCTTCTCCCCTTTCAATCTTCAAGAGGAAATTAAAGAACACAAGGATGCTACTAGAAGAGTCTTACTTTAAGAATGAAATATAAAGAAACCTATTGATAAGCAAGATGAAATTTGAGAGAATAGGTAGTAGGACTTATGAAAGTGGAGCCTTGGACATTTAAACAATAATCAATTAAGATAAGAACACCACAAAGGAAAGTTTGAGTCCTATTACATTAGAGAAGAAATAGGTCCTTTTAAAAAGATTTAGTTAGACCTTATTTTTGAAGGAAAAGATTGCCAACCACTTAAACTAGAAAGCACAATAAAAAGAATTTTGAGAAAGATGGCTTTAGGATGGACTTGGCCGATGAAAGTACTAGCCAATAGATTGATGGTTGATCTAGGGAGGATCTCTAAGATGCTAGACAACCTTAGAAACTTGGCTACTAAGTTTAAACAACCTGGAGGTTTTCTCAAATATTCTATGGTGGGTTGGTTTTCCTTATTTCTTTCATATAAAGGTTAAG